>WUAT03394999.1:0-10215 GCA_010015005.3 Ulmus americana
AACCTCTACCCCACAACGATCGGGGGCGGGGCGAGGGGGGGGGGAGATCTTTGAGAAGCATCATCTTCATAAAAGGTTCTCTTTTTGAATCCACAGCATCGCAATAAACTCATTTTGGCTTGGTCTTTCCTACACTGATTAATATATTCCTGGCAAGAGACTTCATCGCAAGTTCAACTGAAACATTATCATCTAGTCGCAAATGCCAGGGTAAGGATGTATCAACATCATCATCTTTGAGAGGATGAAATCTCGAGGAAGTTGATGAAGGACCTTTGCCATGATGATAGAAGCGAGCATGGAATGATTGAGGATTGTTATCTGGTAAAAATCGGGGAGGTTGCCTCTTTAAAATCTTGAAAGTGATAGATTCAGGAGGATCTCTTGGTGGCAGAGGATTTGCTTCTTTTGGTGGAGATTTGGGTCGTTCTACTGAAGAATCAACAAAAGTTATCCTTTGGGGGCAAACAATCTCTTCATTAGAAAGAAAAATGAACGAGTCATGTGTCAGACAAGGAATGAAGCGACGAAGGGTTGGGGTAACAAAATCAAGATAATCTTTATAAGAAAATCATCCTTTGTATTTTGAAGTTAGCCGATATCTATAATATTGAAGGTTCACCCCAAAAACATTCTGATATCCTAATCCTCTAGTAAAAACAAAGCTTCGGGAAGTAGATATGATGTGAGCTAGAATGGCTGAAGATCTTTCATACTTAGCCCACCAAGATGTACTCCGATATGAGTGCATTGAAAGTCAGGAGGATGCCTTACTGGAACTTCAAATTTTGCATAGTTTAAAGGAATAAGCCTTTTGCTATAACCAAGACGACATAGTCAATGGTTTAAAAAGTTTGTTCATATGAGCTTAGAATTTGACTGAACAAATGAGGAGAAAGTAAAAGTCAATTCTCATTAATAAAGCGTAAAAGTTTACAAAAGCTTGCAGAAACTTAAAGTACATGGAAAACGCAAAAAATATTAAGAAGTCGTACCTCCTTGATCCAAGGGACGTTCATCTTTCGACGTCAAATGACCGGTAGCCTGCAGAGTCGAAAGAGTCTTCAAAAAGTCAGTGGTTACAAAAGTTGAAGATTGATTGATGGGATTAATCCTATATTCAGGAGTGCTAAAACCAATCGATCCTTCAAGAGTGACTCCAGGGTTAGGTAAAGGTTGAGAAAAGGTGAGATGCACGAGACCATCAAAAGTTGCGGAGGATGTTGCAGGGGCATTAGAGGAGCTTGGAAGATCTTTGTTTGTTTCAAATTGTGGAGCACCATCCTCAAGTTCTTCTTCAATGAAGTCATCCACTTCATCCTCTAAAATATAGTTGATACGCATACCCTCTTTTTCGATATAATAACTTTGATCATAGTTTCCTCCTTCCATGTTGTTCTAAAGGTTATATGCGTCAAGGTCAGCTACTACCCATTCCTCCAGAGGACGGAGTGCCATCTCCCATCTGGCTCTGAATCCACTACAGCTATTTAAAACCACAGTTCTTGAGTAGTGTACAAAATTTTGCTCAAACACGTCCACACATTTGGTTTTGATGGTCTCCTCTTATTGTTCTTTCAAAAGTTTGAGCCCCACTTCCAGCGAAGCTTTTTCATCCTGGAATAAAATATGTTTTAGAAATTAGTAGAGGGATAAATTTGAAGTGAAAGGGCAAAGTCTTTTAATACCTTTAAATTTCTCTTCATTTGGGAGAGCTTTTCGTCCATCTCTCAAACCTTCATTTCAAGTTGTTCAACTCTAGCTAATGCTGATATTTTTTCTTGGGATAAAACAGTAGTCTTGTTTCACTCAAGTGTTAGAGAAGAGAGAGCTTGATCCTTCTCGCGAGTGAAATGGTTGACCAGAGTTTCTTTTTCGCAAAAAAGATTGTTAATTTGGGATTCTGTTTCTTTTAGTTTCGCCTTAGTGATTTGAACACGCTCTCGGTGTTGAAAGAGTAATCCTAAGAAGAGAATTAAGTTCCTACCAATACCCACAAAAACATCTTTGTCTTTTCGCTGGGCAATTAGCACGAAAGCTCTCCTTGTGTAAGAAGGCTAAAAAATTTCAAGTAAAAGGTTTTCAAATTCAAGAGAGAAGGCTTTAAGTTCTTCTTCACTAGCCGATCCTTTCCCTTGAGGAAGGGTTCTTTCCAACAAAGAAGATGGAGGAAGATATTGTGTAATAGCTGGAGGATGATCGAGAGAAGGCGAGGGAATGGCTAGCTCCTCAATGTTTGTAGCTAGAACATCCTTTGGAAGATCTAAGTTGGAAGGAGTTGTTAGATTTAAAAAAAAAAAAAAAAGGGTTTTGAAGGATACTCACCAATTTGAATTGTTGAAGCCTTTAAAATTTTAGCTTTCTTCTGAGGAGGCTCTTGTTCAGAACTCTTTTCTACTAAGCCTCCGGCAAGAAAATCCTTTGGTTTGGGCGCACTTAGAAGAATTTTCACGGGAAAAGAAGTAGAGTTCTTTTTGGATTTCCTCTTGATGCGTACGGTTGACATCTTCGGGCTTGAGCCACCCGCGACTTGTTGAACCTTTGGTAGGTAGTCAGTTTAAGAAGAGAAGAATCATTCGGTGCTGCTTCTTGGGTTTTTGAAGGTTTAGTGGCAGATGAAGGATGAGAAAAATCTTTTGTAGGTGTAACCAAAGCAGTAATCCCTTCAATTTCAGCAAAGACAGAGGCTCAACAGATGAGCGCTGGTGGAATTCACCAATCACAAATTCTCCCTTTGCGAATTCGTCATTAGATGGAAGGGAGGTGTTATTTTCTAAATTAACAAAGGCAATTGGAGAAGGGTTGCCCAAGTTTCTAGGGCAAGGTTTTTCGTCAAAATATTTGGCTTTTGAAGGGACCAAACGAAGACTTGGGTGGTTTCCTGTAAGAGGAATTGGATTGCTTGCGCTATGGGCTTGAAGGTAGGGGTTATAGTAGCGAAGGATGAAAAGAGTGAATTGATTAATCACTCGGTTGATATGAATAGTAGTACTTTTGTCCTTTGGAATGTTTTGGGACCTTAGGGTTAAAGATGTCAGTGTCTTCAGGTGCTAAGATTTAAGAAAATGAAATTTTTCAAAGACAAGCAAAGACCTAGTAAAAAAGAACATACTAAAAATTAAGCAAATTAATTACCATAATTGAAGCCCTGACGAATTTGGAAGACAGAGTGGTTGACTAAAGGAGACTATCAATTTTCACTCAACATGAAGTAGTGCTAGGGGTCAAAATCTTTGGAAGGGATTCCAAAGAAGCATACCCAACCTTTCCTTGGAGAAAGGAAATACTTTGAAGATTTCACAGACCTTACTCTGACATAGCAGAGGTGGAAATCCATTAGCTCCAAACCAAGATCCTTGAACAAGTTCAATAGTATAAATCCGCTCATGGTTCTAATAGAATTAGTGGATAGTTGGAGGGGGTGATGTTATGAATAGCAAAAAAGTAGTGGAAAAAGGTGGGAAGTGGAAGCCTAAGGTTTTGAAGGTGAAGCTCGAAGATTATGATTGAGCCGGGGGGAAGAATCAAGGGGTTTTTCTTCCAGTTTTCGTACTGGGATCCAAGAACTTCCAAAATAAAATCAAATAGAATATTGCATTTGTGACGGTACTTATCAACCAAGATCTTGTTTAACATCACTTGGGTAGGAGGAATAACGAGAGATTTTGGAGAAGAACTTGCCATGGTGAAGAGCTTTGGATTGAAGAGAATGGGTTTGGGATTCAGGGAATAAAAGAGATAATGAAGAACGAGTAAAGAGCAAGAAGTTCGAGTGAAGAAGAAGAAGAATTTTAATGGAAAAATATAAAGAAATAAAAGTAATTATGGCGCTGAAACCTACATTAATAAAGAAGTACAAAAGGGGGAAATACCATCGTCAAAGTTGGAAAATAAACGTCATAGCCAAGTTTTACTTGAGTTTTTGAAATTTTAAAATCGCAAATAAAAGGGGGTAAATGAGTGGGGAAATTGTGAATTTTCCCACATGGAAGCATTTTATAGGCCAGAGGGGATTGGATGCGTTGAAGGATGGATATAATGCGCCGAAGGATGAGTACGATGCACTCAAAGATGGTTCAGCGGAGGATGATTCAGTAAAGGATTGTTTTACAAAGGATCCTTTCCGGAGGATCAAGTCTAGTTTCAATATCTATAAATACTGAATTTCTTTAATGAGTAGGGGACATTATTATTCATTTTCTAGACTAGAAGAAGTTGATTGAAGAGCTCTTTTCTCTCAACTTCCCTTGCTTAGAGAAAGTGAATCTTAAGAATTTTGTTAGAAGATTTGACTTTGTTATTTGATTGTACTTCATCATTTGATATAAGATCTAATTGGGAGTTTATTTTTTGTTGAGGTTTTTGACCCAAACATAAATATAGAACAATGCTACTACAAAAGCTATAGAATAGTCACAAGCAAAAGGAAAAGGACCTTGCAGGAACCCAACAAGTCCTAAACTAGAAAGTAATAAAATCCTACTAAGGTGAAGAAATCCCAAAGACATCAAAGCTAAGGAGCTCCATCATCATCATTGCCCATGATGTCTACTATAGCCTCTTGATCTTTGGCAGGAGGAGGTTCCATCCATGTGACAAAGGGTGCGGCTTCAGGAAAACGGAGAAGAATCTAATCCTTGGCCTATAACCCCCCACGTACCTTGCCAAGCTAAATTTTTCCTCCAAGGTATCTATCTTTTTTTTCCTTCTCATCAAGCTCACGCCCCCTTTTATTGAGAAGATCATCAGCTTGACTGCATACCTCCTTGAGTTGAGCTTGTTCTTCATCAGCTTGGACACGCTTCTTTTCTGCTTCCTGGTACTTCTCGTCAAGATCAGTTACTTGGGTTTTCAAAGCACCAATCCGATCATTCTTCTCCTTGTTCCTCAGGAGTAACTCATCATAGGAGAATCAGATTGCATGACTGTGAATATAGATATGTTAAAGAATAACAAAGAAGGAATAAGTCTTGGAAAAAAAAAACTTTAAAGTACACGAAAGAAAACAAAGCATACCTGAGCCACGACATCCTCAACATGACGGCAGTTAGTAATATCATGACCAATTATGGTAGCATCGCAGTCTGCCTTTACAAACTGGTGTCTGAAATGTTGAAGCATCTGGTTGTAATCATCTTCCCTCCTTGGATGGAAAGCCTCAGGAGCATTCTCATCTTCCTTTCCTTTGCTACTAGAAGGTTCTTTAGCTTTCAAAATTTCCTTTAGTCCCTCCCTATGGCTGCATTTCTTCTTTTTAGATGGGCAGTCATTTGAAGCCTCAAATTGGGGCACTCTTGCTTCTTTTGATGGTGGGAGATTTTCCTGCAGTCTCTACCTAGGATGCTTTTTCCTTTTTGTTTGTGGAGCACCACTCGAGGTCACAAGGACATCCATGGATGCCATAGCTCTCTTGATCCTTTCCAAATCCTCCGTGTTACCTGCTTGGGTTGTATCCATGTTGCCTGCTCCTACAAGACACAACGAAAAAGTTAGAGGACACAAAACTTAACTAGTTTTATAGTAAAGTTCTTAACAAGAGCTTAGCAAGAACTGCGATGTCTCTCCAACTCTCAAGCTCACCCCCATTATTGAGACCATCTAGGTTGAAACTCTCCAACCCCACTAGTTTGACTTGTGGGAATACTTTTGTCCATTTTAAACTTAAGGAGATAGTCAACACCACTTTTCTGGTGGGACATCGGTGAGATTTCCATGGTAAAGAGCCAATTCATCAATCAAGCATGCCCACTCCCAGCTCTCTTCCTCAACTATCAAAGCTAGATTTATGTTCTCCCTTTGCTCTTCAGAAAGTTCTACAGTGCTCCAACCTACTTGCCCTTGAACTTTATTGAAGACATGCTCATCCACTGACAAGTTCTCTAGGTTAAACTTAGCCTTCCAATTCCCTCCTACCCAAAACCAATGGTGCCTCCAAGTCTTATTAGAAGAAGGCACTCCATGAATTATTACTACGTCTTTCAAGTGACTCAAGCAATAAACTCTATAGTTCTTATTGGGACAACTTGGCGATGGATGACTCTTCAAGGAATAAAGGGAAGCGAGCTAAGATATTGAGAGTTCCCCAAGGTGTAGCTTTGAATATAACACAAGAAAGTAGCTAGATATCGGTAGACATTGGGGCTGACTTGGATAGGACCTAAACCCAAAGCGTTGAACACTTTCCTGAAAAGAGGTTGGAATAGGAATCTAAGGCCCGAATAGATCGCATCCATATACACAGCAACCTCATCTTCTTGCACATTACAAGGCCTCTCATTAATCCGTGGAGCTCTTAGAGTGATCAACTCAGGAATTTTAAACTCGGCTCTCAAGATGGCTAGCCTCTTCGTAGTCACGTTGGATTGAAAGATTTTTCCCATTGTGATCGATCCCTCCACAGATCGATAGTCAGCCACCCTTGCATTGCCTTTTCTAGCTCGCCTCTTTTTTCTCCTCAAAGGAGGTAATTAAATAGGAGCCTTCCCTTTCCTTACTCTCTCTTGTTCCTCTCCTTCACCCTCAATCACTTTAGATCTTGTTGGCTTAAGTGACTTGGAGTCAGGATTGCACTCGTCCTCATCTGTCCCATAAATGGCTTGTTAAAGGAGAAAAACTTATTTCTGAATGGATGGATGTTTTGTCCGGGCTTGGGACACTTTAGCTTGCAATTAGCTTGATAGTTTTCCATGTAAGGATGACAAATTTGTCTCCAACCTGGCATGCTCAACTTAGAGCTCAAATCAGAATTCTTCTGTGGATCCTTACTCTCACCCATGATCAAGATCTCACAAACACTTACAAAAATATATATAAATATAATAAGAAAGAAAGGGAAGAAAAAAGTGAGAATTATCCTTGATATTGGAATTTTTTAGAGAATTGTTTTCTGAAAAGCTTATCTCTCTAGGCAAGTAGAGGCTCCCCTTTCTCTCTCCAGGATGTGTGACAAGTTACAAAAAGTGAAGGAGGACTCCTTTATTTATAGCCTTGAGGGAATACTGATGGGCTCAAATCATTGAAGCCTATTCAATTCAGGAAGATAAAAGGATTTAAGATATCTCAATAAATCTTTATCTTTTATTCTTTTGAAAAATCTAAAAGATTCGAGCTTGAGATAAAGGAAATATGATTAAACTTTATTTCTTATTCTTTTCTTTTATCTCTTCCCTCTTGAGAAAATTTTGAGAAAATTTTCGAAATTTTTTTCTAACTATCAACTTGACAATTTGAAAGCTCTTGGGTAGAAAATTCAGAATTTTACAGGTAGTTCTTAAATCAATAAGTTGATTCAAGAACTAGGGGGCAACCTTTATGAGAATTTTTATCATCGCTGATTTGGCATTGACGTTATCACTTAGGTGCCACTTTTTTCCATGGGTACTACCGAGTCGGATTGGATTTGTCCATGATGGATGTCGGTAAGGGGATATAGAGTCAAATTCGGTCAGAGTCAGACCCATGCTGGGACAGCCATGGTGCTCTACGCCACACGCAGGGCTGGCCTACTGAGCTGGCTTATGTATGCATGCAGGCTAACCATGCTAGGCCACACCGCAATGTGGGTAGCCCTGCTGAGTTGGCCCACGCAAGCTAGCTAGGCTAGGCTGCACTGTAGCGCGCGCAACCCTGCTGAGCTGGTGCGCTCACGCTTGAAGGCTGGTCAACCTAGGCCAAGCCACACTACATGTAGCCCTGCCGTACTGGCCCATGCACATGCGTAGTCTAGCCAGGCCAGGCTACATCGTACTATTCGCAAGTTGATTGAGTTAGCTCGCATACTGTGTGCAGGGCTTGTCGAGCTAGCCCCTGTTGTGCGCTTAGGGCCTGCCCAGCTGGCCCATGTGTGGCGCATAGGTTGGTCAGGTGTGCCTATATGGTTGGGCACAGGGCCTTCCAGGTTGGCTCACTGCAGTCTGACCCTTTTGATCCTCGGTCTCACTCGGGTGTGTCATTCTTTTCACACGTACCCACCCACCTGTGTACCCGCACATTCGATTGCTCACGTTCCAAAGCTAACTTGGTAAGGTCCATTTAGGCACCCTTGCCTTGTTCCAAGGACCTTCGATACGGTTCAATTAAGTGCTACGTTTAGCATTCGTGCCTATCTTAACTTAGTTGATACTAAGTTAAGTTGAATTACACAGTGTCAAGGTGAGACTCGACTCTCTTCATACTTGAGGTTCTCCATAACTCTTAGTCAAATGAAGATCAATATTTTTTGATTAAGCTGTGGGCAAAGTCAAACTTGCTTTATCAATTGATGCCTACAGTGACGAATGGTGAGAGTAATGACATCAAGGTAATCTTAATATGTGAAATGTCCTTCATACTTAGGGGTAACCTAATATCTGAACAGACGAAGATTTGCCCCAAAGATGCTTTTATGACCTAACCCTTTAGTGAAAGCGATGCTTCAGCATGAACATAGAAAATGTGATAAGAAGGTGGAAGATCACTCAAACATAGCCCTCTACATCAGGTTCCTATATGAGAAAATGGTGATACAGGGGGAATGCCTTATTGGAACCTCAAACTTGGTGTAATTTAGAGGAAGGTCTTTTTTGGTACAACAAGGTAAAGGACACGACGTTTGAATAGTTTTACTAAGCGACGAATGGTGAGAGGATGATGCCTACAACGACAAATGGTGAGAGTAATAAAGTCGAGGTAATCTTAATATGTGAAATGTCCTTCATACTTAGGGGTAAACCAATATCTGAATAGACAAAGATTTGCCCCGAAGATGCTTTTATGACCTAACCCTTTAGTGAAAGCAAAGCTTCAGCGTAAAGATAGAAAATGTGATAAGAAGGTGGAAGATCACTCAAACATAGCCCTCTACATCAAGTTCCTATATGAGAAAATGGTGATATAAGGGGAATACCTTATTGGAAGCTCGAACTTGGTGTAATTTAGAGGAAGGACTTTTTTGGTACAACCAAGGTGAAGGACACGGCGTTTGAATAGTTTTACTAAGCGAGCTTGTGATTTAACTAAAAGACAAGAAAGGATGAAGGAAAAAGTCAATTTTCATTAATGATTTCAAAAGGTTACAGATATGTAGAAAAAACTAAGTATTACATTGAAATTACATAAATCATAAGAAAATTAAACAACCGCACCTCCTTGACCCAGATGATGCTTATCAAAAGGAGCTAGAAGAGTCTACAGTAGGCCGGTAGTTACAATGGTAGAAGATTGATCAATAGGGTCAATCCTGCACTCGGGGGTCCTCAGGTCGACTAGTCCCTCGAAAGTGATTCCTAGACTTTGGATTGGTTGGGAAAAAAAAAGAGTAACCAACCAGAGGATCAGAAGAAGCTGGAAGATTATCTACTGCTTGGATAGGTTGTTCCGAAACAGTTGCAACCATCACATTAGCCTCAACAGGTGTATCTTCTATTTCCTCTTCATGAGACCCTTCTTCTTCATCCTCCAAAATAATGTCAATATGGAGAACTTCTTTCTCGATGTAGTATGCTTGATCATACTTATTAATGACCAATTTGTTGCGAAGGTCATTGGTGTCGAGCCCTTCAATTAGACGTTTTTTCAGAGGACGAAGGGCTATCTCCCAACCAAGTTTGAACCCACTGCAACTATTGATAACCCTTGTCAAAGATTAACGAGCAAAGCATTGCTCAAGAACCTCCATGCATTTAGCTTTGATATTTTCTTCCTCCTTCTTCTTTAATAGAGGTAGTTCCTTCTCAAGATTGTCCTTTTATCATGGACGACCTGAGAAGGAAATGGGTGTAAGTAAAATGATAATTTTTGAAAAAATTAAAGATTGGTTGGAAATTCACCTTCAAATCCATCTTCGATTGGGAAATTTTTTCTTCCCATTGTTGGCCTTTTATATTTAGTCACTCAACTTTGGCCAATAGTGATTGCTTCTCTTGGACCAAGTGGTCCGCTCTGATCCTCTCATTTTCAAAGTGAGAGTTCGCTTTATCCATCTCATAGGAAACAATTTCTACTTGGCGTTCCAGCTCTTTTTGTTTTTTTTCAGAAGCTTGGAGAAGGCCCAAACATTTTTGAAGTAGACTAGCGGTGAGAAGGAGGTTTCCTTTGACCAATGATGCGATAAAACTAGCAAGCGCACTAATCGTTCAAGTAATAAAAGTGTATTAAATATGGATATCGTTCCCACGAGGATTAAATGACTAAGTACCAAAATTAATTACTCAAATTACTATCTGACAAATCGAAAAT
>WUAT03395220.1:0-10215 GCA_010015005.3 Ulmus americana
GGTTCTACTATAACCCTCGCGAAAAACCTTTCACATCACCAGATACCAAAACGGTATTTAATCCATCGCGAAAAGCTTTTCACATGAGTTGTCAACCCTCTCAGAATCCTTTTTTTTGTAGTAGTAATCGCATCTCAAATGGTAAGATTTAAATTGATGCAACTCGATTTTCGATTCTCGTTCAAGAGATATACTAGTTTAATATTCTACTCCTAGCCAGGGTTTAGTTCAGTTAAAAATTGTTATATATCACATAAATCAAAATGTAACTATGAAATGGCAACATATCAAAAAGAAAAAATATATATATTGGTACCGTTTAATTGTACGAAGTTTCATTTGATACCTTAAGTTTTGGAAAAGGCAAAAGGGACCTTTATTTTACATAAATTACGTCTAGTAATCCTAGTTGACCCATACTTTGAAAAAATATCAAAACTACCATTTACTTTTAAGTTAAAATATTTTAATAGTTTTAAAATTATTTAAATAATTGTAAAAAACTAAAAACCTATTAACAAAAGAAAATAATACACAACCCTCCCCCAAATTGCAACTCCCCTTCCCTTCCCACTCCATCTTCGAGCTCCCCCTAGAATGCTGGAGCGGCCTCTTAGTCACCAATGTTCAACCATGTCGCCTCAATCCATAGCTACCCCAAAATTGCATAGATTCATACATGTGAAGCCCTAAACTCAAAAAATCCCAAACCTACACGGAGGTGGTACAATGACGATGGAGGGGAAGTGCCTGTGGGTGGGTGATGCAATGGGGGAAGAAGAATTAGTTTTATTTCGTTTTTAAGTTTTAGTATTGTTCCAAAATATTGGTCAACCAAGGAATCTAGACATAATTTACGAAAACTAGTGGGTCTTTTTTGTCTTTTCAAAAATTTGAGGTACTAAATGAAACTTCATGCAACTAGAAGGTATCAATAAGTAATTTTTCTTATCAAAAAAATATGTTGTTGGTTTAAAAAATTGTAGTGATTGTCTCTATTAATAGGAAAAAAATGCGGGTCAAAAAATTAGGAAAAAAAATGATTCTTATTGTATCGATTTATATATTAAACAGACTTGATAGCACTATTTGCTCTAAATCTATATAGAAATTAAGTTCCTCAACTTCAATTTAATAATTAGGTCTTAAATACTTGATAATGAATAAATAGTGCGGCTGAAGTTGGGATTTAAATGCCAAGAAATTGAAGTTGGGGAACTTTCTGCCAAACGTGGGACATAATGAGGACAAACAGTGCTATTAAAGCCTATTTTAAAACTCAACAAAAAAGGGTAAGAGAAGAAGAAAAATTGAAAAAGATTATTACACACTTTGTGTAGTGTTATCTTATTAACATTATAGTCAACTGGTGCCAGCACAAAGATTATTACAGACTTGTGCCCGCACAAATTTATGAATATATTTTATTTAATGTTTTAATAACATATTTATAAAATAATTTTGTAATATGAATTTTTATTTAAGAGATATGTTCGATTTTTTTACTGATTGCTTAGATTAATATTTAAAAAATATTATAATAAAGAATCAATTATATCTTCTAGGCAAAAAAATTGTATTGTAAAATTATTTTATGGTGATGTTTTTAACACATTAAAGAATAATATATTAAAAAATTATAAAAAAAATATGGTATAATTAAAAGGATATTGATGCAATTTAAACTGATATACATTTTAAACTATATGTAGAAGATCTCAACATATATTTTGAAAAATATGAGCAAAATTTATAGAATAATAAGTGAATACAATGATAGTGACTTACACCTTCACTGTCTAATAACTAAAGGCTATGAAATTCATGAAAATATAATACCCATTTGTGGTTGTTATTTTTGGGAAAGCTAATTCCTCTTAGCCACAGAAGAGGGTCATTTTAGAATCTTTCCATACTTGAGTGGGGAAGAAGTTGCAAGGAAATTCGGTCCTCTATGTGTCAAACAAGATCAACGAAATTAGTGTGGTGTTGAAAACTTACATTCAAGAAAATATAATTGGGATTCTCTTCAAAGAATGTGTCAGCAATCAACTCAACATTATTCTTTTTTTTTTTTTTAACAAAAAAGTAAATTTCTATTAAAAAATAAGTCTATGTACGAAAATACAAAGAAAATATGTAAAAGCACGTACAACCGTAAACATTAAGTTAACTAAGTTATCATCGTTGATATAAAACTAATTTAATCTCAACCAAAAAATTCTAACAAGATCTCTAACTGAGAGTATATTTTAGTACGGTAGCGCCAATGATTGTAGAGGTCTTGGACTCCGTGATCTTGTAAAATAGAATACAACAATGATATGTCTAGATATACATGTAAAATCTATTACCATGGACAAAAGTCCAAGTAGAAAATCTACCACTATATCCATACAGATATGTGGACTTATACAAACAAAATAAAATATAAACACAAAATACAATAGTTGGAAAAACCACCCTTATTATAAATATGGAGAACACAAATAAAACAACTCAAAGATAAATATGGAGAATAAACACAACACCATAGATCTTAGTCATTAAGCAAATCTCATTCTAGGAGATGCCAGTCATCATTGCCACCACCTCTGCCCCATCATCTCCATCGGAGTTGGGCTGTACCACTACCAGAAGGG
Source organism: Ulmus americana (assembly GCA_010015005.3). NCBI lineage: Eukaryota > Viridiplantae > Streptophyta > Magnoliopsida > Rosales > Ulmaceae > Ulmus > Ulmus americana. Next base: position 2,643 of record WUAT03395220.1, read on the forward strand.
AGGAAAAGAACCGGACACCAAAAACTCCCACCGAAAATCTCCATAATCTACAACCTTCCGAGCTCTAATCACAATACAGCTCAGATCATAGTGTTGTCAATCCTCTAATCTACCTTCACACCTATTTTTCATGGCCAGAGCCCGACCAACGCACCGTCAGGCATGGTCGAAGCTCCATCTTGTTAGGTTTTTTTAATTTCCTCCATATATGAGCTTCATGCCAATATAGTATTTTTTAAATGAAAAAACATTAATTTAAATTCTCTTAAAGCTTAAAATACTTGAATGAAAATCTTTACAATGTTCTTTTCGTGATTTAAACATTATTTTAGTGATTTGAAGATGATTTGTATTTAAATTATGATCCAAAGAGGATTATTGGAGCAAGCAAAATTATTGTAGGAGATAGGGACACTGTAGCTGAAATAGTGTTCTTTTCGTAATATGAATCATGCTTAAAACGTGATTACTGTAACTGAGATGATATTCTTTTTGTAATTTGAATCATGATTTTAAAATTATATTTTTTTTTTCATAATCTAAATCATGATTCAAATAAGATTATTGTTTACATCGCGAAAAGAATAACAATATTCAAATCTTGATCATTGTTCAAATCATGAAAAAAACGAATCCAATATATGATAAAAGTGTTTTTTTTCTCTTTTTCAAATGGATCTCTTTTTATATTTTTTTAATCAAAATTAAAAGTAAAATAATAACTATATTCTTATAATTTAGTTTTTATATTCATATTCCATCAAATATTTTAATATGTTTACTCTTTACTCTTAATATATATATATAAACACGCAGAGATATATCTAAATATTTAACTTATGTGAAATAATTTAGGGAATTTTATTGATTATTTTGTATTTGCTAATATTGGATTTTAATTTCTCCTATAAATGAAATAACAACTGCAATTTTTATTTATTTTTTTATTTTTTTGAAAAGGGAAATGTATTGTTTTTCTTTGTTGCCTCTTCTTCCCATGAAAGGGTCAAGAATCCTCAGCAGATTTTCAAGTTGATCGAACCTTTTATTTTCCTTAAGGCATCTTCATTAAATGGCATCTAAGATCCAAATCCAATTTATGTCCAACTCGTATAATCCCAACTTTAAGATGTCATAAATTGCTCTAGTTTAGTTCACTTCCAAATGAATATGACAAACAAAAGCATAATTAAAAAGCATTCCATTATCTTTAAACATTATCTGTTTAACCATTGGACTATGAAAAATTGAGAGACAATGGTATGCTCTTTGGAAATTTACTTCCAAACTCAATAAAATTGAAAACAATAAAGTTTCAAAAATCGACTTTAAATAAAAATAATGATATTGGGCATTTTCATTTTTAATTAAATAAAATCATATGTTTTATATTAGGTGTATTTGTTTTGTGATTTAAATAATATTTTAGTGATTTAAATATTATTATTGTAGTAATATTTTGATTTTATAATTTGGCGCATGAAAAATTAAAGAAAAAAATATAGTGTAATAATTAAAAATAATAATAATAATAATAAAATACAAATCGAAAAAATAAAATTACTGCAACAAGACCATAATATTAAAGCAATTCTTCGTACAGACTGTTTCTCAAAAATTGAGCCTTAAGTACACACAAGGTGACTATATATATATATATATATATATATATTTATTGATTACACAAAAATATTCATATAGTAACAACGGTGTGATGTTTTGGCACTATTCATATAAAGTACTTATGTAATTATTAAAAAATATAAAATTATCTAATATGTTAAAATGTCAGATATTATTTTGATAATATCAAATATTACAACCCATTTTACGAAATCATAAATTTTCAAGTATTATATGTCATTTTTCCTTTAGCAAAACACCTCATATAATATCTATATATATATATATTCATCTTTAACAATTCACTTCCAGATAAATTTGACAAAAAAATGGGGATTTAAAGAAGTATTCCCATTCAGGTAAACTTTACCCGTTTTTATTCTTTTTTTTTTTTTTTTTGGGGATAAACTTCTCATATCTGTGTTTTTTTTTTTTTTTGAAATAGATCTCTCATATCTGTTTGGTTCTTGATAAATGGCTAAAAATGTACCTTTAAGAGGTGGAATCCAGCTAACTACCCACGTAAAGATATTCGATAATTGAGGCACAATTAGCTAATTTGGACATCTTTTTCAAGTATCAAATTGGCCCAACGGTGGACATATTAATATTTATATTGCAATCTATTGACCATCAATTTTTAGATCCAATCTCATATTTTATTCATCAAAAGAATTTGTTGCAGTGATTTGATAATTGAGCCAAAATAATGTTACGCTAAAAGTCATTTTGCCGATTCAAGTTACAATAAAAGTATCACCTTGAATGTTGATGTGGGGACACTATACAAAAAAACTCCATGAACCGCCTCTAAATCTTTTTGGTCGGTTCACATTGACGGGGTGTTACTAAAAAGTCCAAAAATTTCAGTGGCGGTTTAAAATCACCACCTAAAATATTTGTAAATACTCGTACTTGGTGGAAGTTCTATAAGAGAACCGCTTCTAATGAGTTGGTATTTGTAATATATATATATGAAATTACTTTTTCTATAATTTAATATAATCCAGAAATATCTAAAATAAATATAATCCAAAAAATATTTAAAATAAATATAATCCACAAACATTAGAATACATAATCTAAAAATACATAAAATAAATATAATTATATAATTCAGTTCAATCCGTAGTTGGAATTGTGATCTTATTCAAAGAGAAAGATATCAAATACTGGAGTTTCTTTTTGTATATTATATGGATGATCCAATCTGCAAAAACCATGATTGAGAATTGTTTGATCATCTTTCCCCGAGGAAGAGACGAAACATAATCAATTTAAATTCAGAACAACTATTTGAAATCTTAGTGAAAGACTAGATTTGGTATCTCATGTTTACTTTTCGTGAAAAAATATCGATTGAAGCGGAGGGTTTCTTCAAACAACAAATAGCTGGGTCAATTATTTAATCAAATGATATTGAGCATGTTTCTCATCTCTTCTCGAGAAACAAGTGGTCTATTTCTTTGTAAAATTGTGCTCAATTTCATATGTGGCAATTCAGGCACTATCTCTTCTTTAGTTGGGGGAAGAATCCGCACAAATCAGATTCTTTGAGGAACATATCGAGAAAGAATTGGATTTGGTTAGACAATGTGTGGCATTTGGTTGGGTATTTGAAATACTTGGCTAGTATTTTAAATACTATAACTAAACATATAAGAGTATTTGAAATATCCAATACCTTATTCCAAAAACTTCATCTCTCCACATTATCTCTCTTCACTATTTTTTAATAAAATATTACTTCTCCACTACTTTTTAAATAAAATACTACATATTTTCATTACCTTACTATTTTTTAATAAAATATTACCTCTCCACAGGGCATTCGAAATATCTAATAGCCTATTCCAAAACTTCATCTCTCCCCGTTACTTCTCTCAATTACTTTTTAATAAAACATTACATCTCTCTACTACATTTTTAATAAAAATATTACATCTCTCCACCACATTTTTAATAAAATATTACATCTTTCCACTACCTTTTTAATAAAATATTACATCTCTCCATCACCTTTTTAATAAAATGTTACATTTCTCCACCATCTAAATTTCGTGAACCCCAAATACTTTGTTTAGAATATTCTGAACCAAACAAACAAAACCACTGTTTCAAATATCTTGCTTAAAATACTACAAAATGCTGAACCAAACATGCCCATAATATGAAATATAAGTAAAAAAATTAAAACATGAAGCTACAGGTTTTTTATTCTCTAGTTCACAGTATAATTTAATTTACGAGTTCCATTAGATGAGCCATTTGAGATTGCGTCTCACATGAATTAAGAATGATTTGAGTGAAAATCTGAATTTTCCTATAATGTCTTATGCTGATTCTAGTTTGTTAATACCACAATGCGTTGCATTTTAGTATTAAAAATTCAAAATCACTAGAAGTATAAAAATACTCACATTTTCACCTTGTAGTTATTTTAGTTTGTTAATACTACAATGCATTGCGTTTTAGTATTAACAAACCACAATCACCAGAAGTATAAGAATAATTCATTGTAAACAAAATTATTGTAAAATATAACTAAAATGGATTAAAAATAAATAAATAAAAAAACCCTGAGTTGGTTCTACACCCTCATATGAAAGTCATCTAAACATCCATAAATATTGATCTTATTGCACAACTGGCTCATTTGAGGGTGTAGCATCTTCATGTTTTAGCCACTGAAACTAGGAGTGTAAACCAATTCAATCCAACATGTTTTTAGTACATCCAATCTAATCCAATGTGAATTGAATTTCAAATTTTTTTTATCTGATCCAATCCAATAGTAGCTAAAAATTCAATTCAATCCAATTAAGGGTTTTCAAATCCAAATCCAATCCGATTAACGTAAAAAAATAGAAATATTTTTTTCAAATTAAGTGCTTTACATATAATTTAGTATACAAATTTTACATTATCATAAATTAAATTACATATAATAAACTATTAGATATGAAATTCACACTAGAATGAAGTCATAATACATTACTAGATAATTAATTGTGAAGTTTGTAAGAAGAAAAACTCATCAATTCATTCTTTTTGTTTATTTTGATTCCAATAATAATTTTGAAGTGTTAAATAAAGTATATTTTTTCATGATAATTACAAATTATTTTCTAAATTGTGTACAAATATATATATTTTATGGATTTAGATACATTTTACACGTCAATTAGGTATAAATATGTGATATAAATTATTTATTTTTAATTAATATATAAGGATTGGATTTGATTGGATTTTGGTATATGAAATCCAAGTCCAATCCAATCCGATTAAAAATCCAACTTTTCAAATTCAATCCAATCCAATTAGATTGGATATCCAATCTCAATTGGATTGGATTGGATTGAATTGGATCAGTTGGATATCCAATTACATTGGATATTTTGAATAGCCCTACTTAAAACCCAGTTCATTTCCATTTGGGTCTATCGGCTTGACTCAAATTTTCTTTTGTTTTTAAGTCTAAATTTTATAATCCATAATAATAATTACTATCTTAATAATGTCATTGATAATTTTAATTTATAATAATAATTATAAATAATACATTTAAAGTAGGAATCCAATATACTACTCCTTTGATTACCTTTTTTATATCTACCATGTTTTGTATTGAAATACTTTGCTTATATTTTCTATGTTAAGAGAATAATTCTTTGATAGTGTTACTACCACAATATTAATGGTAATATAATTCATCATCTGACTTTTCAATTTCTTCGTTCCTTTTTAGATTTTCGTTAGTTCTATTTTTGTTTCGTGGATAAATTTTGGTATGTTCATTTTTTTCACGTTCCGGACTTTTCGAGAATATTTCCCATTATCCGATCCACTCGAGTAATGCTCTTATCATTTATCTCATCAAGGTTTTGCTCGGGTAAACTCTATTTTTTACTAAGCCTTGATTTAGGGTTCTCAATTAGTTTTGCTATATTTTTCACGTATTCTTTAAAGCAGTGATATACAATGAATATTGTCCAGTATTTTTCTTAACTATACTCAATCCGAACAAAATCACTTTCCAATGAATACTGTCAATTAATTAATTCAAATTAATGATATCATTCACAATTTAGGGTTACAAATTTCACGGGGTTTAAAATTTACATTTCTTCCTGTTTTCATTCACATTATGCATGAAAAAAAAATCCTAGTATGGTTACTGACCTTATGCGCACTACTGAATCTCACTTTAAGTACTTCTTCATGGCACTTTCGACATCAGTTGAGGGGTACCCATATTGTAGACCTGTTGTTTCTGTGGATGGGGAGCATCTCAAGGGGAAATGCAAAGGCATGATGTTCACCGCAATCTGCAAAGATAGTCAAGACGTGCTGCGCTTGGCACTAGCCAGCTACATGGGGTGACATAGGCCTAGATGGGTGTATGACCGGGTATGGCAACCTGGCCGGGTGGGATGGCCTGGAAACTAGGCTTAGCATGCTAGGTAGCATGGCCCTGGCTGGGAGTATACCTTGGACAGGTGTGCCTGTTGCCAAGCCTGATGGGTTACCCATTTGTTGAGCTAGCACTTGAGGTCGGATGTGCATAGGAGTGGCTGTCTAGCCTTGGGTTCGTACGTGTTGGAGGCTTCCCCGGATGGGTTGAGTTGTGCACATAGGGGGGGCTGGCTCGGCGTGCTGGGCCACGTGGCTGTGCCTTGGCCAGCACCTGGCCGAGTGGGGCAGGTGAGGCGAGCATGTGTGCTGGCTGGCCCTGGGCTAGCTTGTCTCAAACAGTGTTGGAATAGCTTTCTAGCTAAATCCTTGGTTTGCTGTAAACTTTTTTATGGTTATAAGGAAAACTAATTTTAGCCTTATTCTAAAGATAGACGAAGAAGAATATCTTACTTGGATTGTCGAGAGCTTGTTGCAAATTGCTTGGGGGTGTGAAGACAAGGAAACTACTCTAATACCAACTGTAACGACCTGAGTTTTATCAGGACTTTTTAAGTAAAAATTCAGTGAAAATCATAGTGAAATTTTTATTTTTTTTACTTAGAATATAATCCTTTTGAAATAACATTGGGTTTGGAAACTTTTAAATACAAAATTCAAGCGAATTTTGTATCCTGGTGAGAAATTGTTTCATTACTAATACTTAGCTTTAACTTAACTTAACTCATTTTGTGGAAAACTAAATAAGTGCTTAATGGAAATTGCTAGTAAGTCGAAGCCTACTAGACTAATATACTTATACAAACTTAATTAAAACATTGTGAGTATTCAAATGTACTAAACCGTTCAAACTTAGCATAATATATACTACGTAGTGGTTTTCCCCAAAACCCACCCCTCTGAGCATGTTTGTCGAGCAAGTCCGATCAATCCTCCATTTAGCTAAGTGGGTATTTCTACCCTTGTAGCTACCTATAATAGGAAATTAAGTTGTGAGTCGAAGCTCAACAAGTACAAACATTTCACACCAAAATGGTGCAGACTATTTAACGCATAACCATTTATAATAACAATATTATTACCATTAGCAATCATACAACTATAATATAATTCACAGTTTATCTTAATTTCATAACACTACATTTTCCTAATTCACAACATTATCTTAATTCACAGTATTAACTCAATTTATAAGACATAACATAATGTCATTTACATCATGCTAATTTGCACATACCACAAACCACATTATACATTATCTTATATCATCACATATTAACACAATCACATAATATCATACTAATTTATACTGCAAAATGCACATATTCTAAACTCATAAAGAGAATAGACATTAAAATTCAGTTTTGAATTCAAATTCCTTTAAATTCAATTTGGGTTCCGTAGTGTTCATACCGTGTGTGCAACCCAGAAACTTGCCCGGGAGGATCAGTCCCTACTCAAGCCCCAGCACGTGCATTCTCTTACAACCCTTACGTAAAGTGTATTCGAAGCTTGTTTTTGAAAAGTTGTTAGC
>WUAT03395331.1:0-10215 GCA_010015005.3 Ulmus americana
TTGAAAAGCAAAGACCAAAGTAAAATAGTAAGTAGTGATGGGTAATTTTGTCAATATAATATAAAAAGGAACCTTGGCAAGAAGGACTTGGGCTCCAGCATATTTGAGATCCCAGCTAAATTCAGCAACACTAGCGCTAATGGCTTCTTCTTGTAAATATTCTAAGTAGACGGGCTTCTTAGTTGCCATGTATAGCCATGTTGCTGCCCACAATAGCTCGTCCTGCATTAATCAATGGCTTCCATTACTATCTACTTAGTATAGGGATTCTCAAAGCTACCTATAAATATAGAGATTAGAGAGATGAAATAAAATTACATTATAGCCCGAGAAAGAGCAGTAGAAGGGGCATTCTCCATCATATGTTCCTTTATGTGATTTAGCAAACTCAAAAAGCTGCATCAGAACCAAAAAAATGGTTAAAAGAAGGTAGATAACGGACATATCCTAAGCTCAATCAGAATATAAAAGAACAAAAAGAGAAAATATTGCCCTACGAGTTTAGCCTTGTTGAGGAGACGGCGAGCATAGACGCGATCGGAACCTCGAAGGACAATGGAAGAAGCAGCCATCGCTGCTGAAGTTTCAGCTGCAATCTCTGTCCCTGGATCGTTACTGTCAATCTGCAACACCGTTCTTGGTGTCTTCATGTTTTCTGGTCTCATCCAACATTGATGATCCTGTACTGGGTCTCCTACCTATTTAATAAAAACAAAATTATCAATCAAACATCCATATATATATATATAGTAGAGATGCATTAGAAGACACATTTAATTACCTGAACATACAGACGCTTCTTTCGGGAACTTGCTTTGAGAAAATAATCAGTTCCCCAGCGGATAGCTGCGTGGGCACTTTCCAACTCCCCAGCTGCTTTGAGCTCTTTGTGGTAAAACAGAGTTGCCCATGATAGAGTTGTCACTGTGAAAGCCATTGGGAGTCCGTATTTCACATTGTCTCCTGCATCATAATATCCTCCAACAAGGTCCACCTATATACGTACAACATCAATATAGTATATAAACATTCTCATAAATCTAATCTTTAAGGCTTAAGTTTGAACCGCATGATATATTTGAATAGGATGAAAATCAATTTAGTGTAAACATTGATGATTAAATTTATGGCTTCGTTCTTTTTGTAATTTCAACAGTAACATCATGTTTGGTGATTTGAATATTATTATTATTTAAATAGTAATCTTATTTAAATCATGATTCAGATGATTGAAAGAATATATGTTTAATAATCATAATTTAAATCACGAAAATTAAAAATACTATCTCAATAATTATATTTTTAAAATAATTATGTTTAAATCATGATTAACTAAATACTGTTTAAATCATGAAAATAACACTCTTAATATTTAATTCCTAGTTTTGGATCGCATATTATTGCTCTATTTTCAATAAAAATAGAGTTATAATCGATTTAAACTAGGCTCGAGGAAAAGAAAGAAATACATTTGCAAGTTTTCCGTCCTCGAGACCAGAATCTCCTCTCCAAGAAAGCCTATTATTGGGAGGGAGTTTCCCTGATCTTTGTGCTTCTAGAAAAATAAGGGATTTGGCAAGGGCATCCTTGTAATTAAAACCAGTACTATTAACAGCAACCAGAAACCCTTCAAACAAAACAAGCCATGCCAAAACAATGGCTGTAGGAGCTCTAAATGATCCCATCGAACTCCAAAACTAAAGCTCAAAAGAGAGGAGCCTCCAAGATATATAAAAGAAGGGTAATTGTGAAAGAGAATGAGATCCCTTTAGGAAGAAAAAGAGGTAAAGATTTTGGTTTTTTTTAAGGGAAAGAAAGTTGTTATAATAAGAGGTGGTTTTTGGGTTTTGGTTTGTGTGATGGCGGAAATTAAGGTGAGGGAGTTGGTGGAGAGAGATTTGATATGTGTGTGGGTGGTGTTATGGGCTAGTTTAGTAATAACTTTTTAGAGTTTATAGCACTTTTAAAATTATTATTACCAAACACTTAGTTATTTGATCTCACAATAATTTTATCCTCTAGCACAACTGGCAACAGTTTCTTCCTAAAGCACATCATTACCAAATTAAGCTATGACGTTAATTAGGTGAAAGGGAAATTAGAAAATGGAATTAAATGTGCGGTTGGAGAGGTTTTGGACTTATGGTTTACTAACCGTTTTTGGGTATCAAAACACCAAAAACTTTTCATTTTCTATACTTAGCATATGGTGTTTTAGAGGGTTTGTTTGTGTACTAAGAAAAACCTAAAATGGGAAAATGAGGAGGGAACACACAATTAACGGAAACTTTTGGAGTCTTTTTGTTTTTCACTATTTCAATTCTAATTGGGATTTTCTGGCACGAAATCTCCATCACTAGTTCTAATGCAAGTTTTACTCAATTTGTTTTTCGTTTTTGGTCTTCTTTTTTTGGGTCAAAAACCGAAAGGAAATGACAAACGTGCTCACAATTTTCTTATTGTTTTCGTAAATTTCGTATATAAATATCGATAAGGCTCATTGGAGGCACGATATTACTTTGACTAACAATGCTTCAAGTGTCTTCATGTTTCTTTTTAGGAAAGAAGTTCGTACGCAGCCTGTTTGGTCGGTGATTTTATGTCATCAATTTTAAAATTTATAGTTGTTTAATTCACGATTTATCAAAAAAAAAATATTTTTTACAAGAATAATTTTATACGAATGAGTCTCACCCTTCACTATATTTATAATAAAAGATTATCTCTCTTCACTACTTTTGTAATAAATTTTTTTTTTTTATATTTGATTATTATTAAATTCCGTTAATCTTATTACTTTTTATAAAAACTCTGTTTAGAATAACCTCAATCAAATAAAATTTTATTTAGAAATTCTCATTTAGAATACACGTTATTTTTAAGATGTTGCAAAATCGCGAACCAAACAGCCATGTTTGTTTTTAGAAAATTTCCAATGGTTAGAGGAATTGAAATATGCTATTCCAAAATTGCATTTCTCTAACTTGTCTCGTCATTTAAAATTTGACAAGTCATTCCAGTATTACATAAACTAAATAGTGTAATTAATGTTTTGTGTGTTGTGACTAAAATAAAATGAAGTGTTAAATTTTAATTGATAGAAAAGCTTAAAGACAGATAATTTGCCAAGGAAAAAAAAAGAAGATAATTTGGAGCGGCAGATTTTTATTTGGGTTATTTTTATCGAGGAAATTACATCCTATAACCCCTTTTTCCTAATCCATTACATTTGCACATTCATTTTAAAATTATTTCATTTGTACCTTTCTTTTTTGTGTAAAATATATTTTTTTTACCCCCTCCATGTTATAATTTGTCACTACGTAGATTGTAGAGGGATAAAATAAGTAAAAAAAAGTTGTATATTTGAAGTGGATTTAAAACAAGGGTATAAATGTTTTAGTGCCTCGTTATAGGGGCATTCCTGTAGTTCCCCCGTTTTTGTTTATATGTTTTATATAATTTAAAAGAACCATTAGTGGGGGGGCTTGAATATACGTAGCTATGTTGGCCAAATACAAAAGGCTTTCAAGGTGATACAGAAGAGAAGCCCAATGACATACGTGATTATGGAAATTAGGCCCATTGAGATTTAAATTTTTATTTTTATTTTTTTATTATTATTTTTTTTTTCAGTAAATTTACAGATTTACTTGTACAGTTTATCACAAAGGTCTAGAAGTTTTATTTTTTTAAAAAAAAAAACAAGATTTAGTTATTATTATTGTTTAGAGTATACAGAAAAAAATTTCATTAAAAAAAAAGTCTACAAAACAGAGTCCGAAAAAAAACTTGTAATGGCACCCAAATATAATTTTAGGCTCAAGAAAAAATAAGCCGTGGCAATAGATATGAAAATAAATTAATTTTAATCAAAGAACCTTCTTTAATATCACTAACTTAAGTTGATTGGTCCAATAATGCTACTAGCGATGTGAAGATCTTTAATTTTTTAGATTATATATTTCCTTTAGATGGAATAATACTATAATAAACTTAGATCTAGATGAAAAACTTAGAAATCTAAGTAGAAAACTAATCATCATGTACTCTGAGATAGGTGAATTTATTACAATAGCAAAAAACAAAAATTGAAAGAAAACAACATAACTGAAATATAGAGAAAAATCACCGGTTGTGAATAACAGAACTGCCACCTTCATCCACATGTGGAGACCACGCACCGCCATTCTCGGTCGCCAATGAGCAAATTTCCACTTGAACCATGTGCATTACTCTATGGAGGATCCTTCTCCTTCTCCACCATAAAAAATATCACCATGAATCTTGCTTGTTCATCCTTCAGATCCGCCATCCGAAAAGCACCACCGCCCTCAACTTCCATCTCCCCGTAGACTGGTCGCCATTTCTCTAGGTTTCATGGTCATCTAGCCAACGACATGTCGTAACAAGTCATCAGACCTCCAACCTCCCCAAACTCCATCTTCCACTCAACTCTCTGGCTGAGTTCTATTCTTGTTTTTATTAGCGTCTTTATTATTATTATTCTGCTTTTTATTTCTTTTTCATCCTCACTTTAAGTTTGTATAAGAGTCCACTATCAAAATGAGCTATTTTGTTTAATTCACTAAAATATTGCTATTTTATGCAACAATTAATCAACTATATATAAAAATTAGAAACATGCAAAGCAGAAAAACTAACAATATCGTACTAGAAAGAGATCTTAGAATTTGACTATATCATATTTTAATTAATTCAAATAAAATTATAAGTTATGTGACTTCTACAAAGAATTGAGAGGAGAAATCTCATAAGCAAACTAATAAATGTAACCATTTTGATAATCTGTGTGTGATCCCTGCCTAAGCCCTTCAAAGTCGAACACTTCTGCCGCAACTTTACTACTTGTCTACTTCTGTTACTCTACTGATAAATCCCTAAAAGTGCGTACCTAGTATAGCTACCCATTGAGGTTGCAGAAGCTCATTCATCTGCAAACACTCGCACTCGCCCGTTTCAAAACTGAGGCGATCTTGAAAGAAATAACAATCTCAGCACCTTCTAATCATGTTAGCCACGTTTTTTCCGATCTCTTCTTTTGTTTGCTCCGAAACCGGAACATCACCAATGTACATGCTAAAAAATGCCCCTGAAAGTAATAGTGTAAATCAGAATTATGATCCTTGTATTGTTAGCTCCATATTTCTTCATCTGTAACGAGTTTAGCAGGCTTCACCAATTTATATAACACGTTATTTGATAGGAAAACAAGAATATATTTAAAGAATTAGATATAAGCAATATAATGAATAGGAAATGATAGTTTGCTTACTACACAAATCCTTGCTGTGGACTGCTCCAATCTGATTACCTCCAACTGCATAAAAAATAGCATCTCCATAAATTGTACAAAAGTAAAGTTTGAAGCCGTGAAATGTACAAGGTTGTTAAGCTTTATGCTCATATTGAAGCCATAGCATAGAGTTTGGCTTCATACTGAACTTGCATGTCTATAGAATATTGAACATTCATAAAAAGGCAAATAATCAAAACCAACGGATACTCACTTTCAGTAATCAATTTTCCATCAGCTGTTTGTCGAAAATCAATTGTTGTGCCCTGCAATGATATAATTGTGTAAATGTAATTTTATAATATCTCATTACAGACTCTAATTGTGCAAAGTGAAGAAGGATTTACCGCAGGCAACGGAATATCTTGCTTGAAGGATGCACCAAAAGCGTGTATGCAATGGTAATCAGTATCTGGGTTTGTCTACAAAAAGCAAATTGTCACAACTTAGAAAATTCAGTGTAATATTAATGCAGATTAGAACTTGTTAGAGGGATGCTTTACCTTTACTAATCGGGCTCGGAGAGATTTTTCAAAGGCACTGCACCAAATACAATTAAAAAGAATGTGAATGAGAAAGACTGCCCATATAACTTATATGAGCAACGTCCAAACATAGCTGAACTGAAACTTCAACTGGGTTATACACAAATCGACTTAACCTATTTAAACCATATTAAGTTTATATTGGATAAAAAAGGTTTTGAGGTCAGTGCTTGCAAGCCACTTAAGGTTTGCGACAAGCATATGGACTCTACCAAAATGGCCCCACAATAATCACAGAGAAAAGACGTCATAAAAAACATGTCCGGCGCAAGAAAATTTGAGCAGGCATCCAACCATGATGTATATTATAGTGATTTTAACATCACTATAATATTGTCAAAACTCAAAATGCACCAATTTGATTTTGACATGAGGTCATCCAAACACAACATATTTATGAGGAAATCCCGAAAAAGGAAAAACTTACTCTCTTACAGTATTGATTTTCATTCCATTGCAACTAACCACAAGCCTAACAGTCATCGTGATATCTTCCCTGCAGAACACTCGAAACAACTTGCATGAGCAAAAATAGGCTTATTTGTTGCCCAATAGAAGCAGAACCACAAAAATTAGTGAGACATGTCCAACATGATGTCATCAACACTGATCCTTTGCCAAAATAGGGTTGAGAACCGATTAATCAAGTATAGTAATTACACTTAGCATGTACCAATAAAATCTACTCCTTTCTCATGCCTCTATATATGGGCAAGTAGACATAATCTTAAAAATTAATTTTATCGAGAGAGAGAAGATTACAACATTGGTTTGATATTGATTATCAGTACCTGAGAAGATCCTCAAAAAAATCTGGGCGTTTGTTTAGCTCATCAATTGAAACAGATGCATACTTTGGACCCAATTTCTCGCAAACAGAGTATGGATGAACATCTAAAAGAAAAAAATTTAACTTAGTTGATGAGTAGAATACTTCAAACAAAAACAAAAGAAGAAGAAGAAAAGATACAAATGCAAATACTTACAAAAACCAAACGCATAGACCTTCAAAGACTTTATTCTAATTATTTTCATTGTTCTCGATCCAGTTCCAACAAGAACCTGAGATGAATGCAAAAGATGTTTAAGCTAAATTCACATATGGAAAAGGTTTACAAAGAAAACAAGGAAAGAGGAAAAATAAAATTTTGCAGAGTTCTCAATCATGAGTTACAGTCACAAAGACCTTCCTCCAGAAAGTTCTTAACAATAATATAATTTCAAATAGTGCAGAAACTTCAAAGTTAGCCAAAAACAATTCTAACAAGAAATCTGCAACTTAACAAAGGCTCCCAAATGGAGCATAGGGTAAATTATTTCTCTCATCTGCCTTAAACCCACCAAATCATCACCTTTTCAACTCTTACAATTCAGAAACACAGCTGGGTTTATACCATGCATATAGACAAAACAGTGCTAGCATTAAACTTTACAATTCCGATAACTCATAATTAGCTTTCGCAAACATGTACAAATTAGTAATGTAAAAGCCAGCCAGGTCATTACAGATGAACAAGTTATTAATGAAAATGCCGGCCAAGCCATTACACTTGTACAAATTAGTACTGTAATTTCCATCCATTTCCAGCAATCGCATCAAAGAAAAGCAGAAGAAAATATCCAAAAGCATATACACTACCAGAGGAACACAATCAGGTTGCATCTATTAACTTAGCATCGAATTATCTTTGGGCAAGTGCGCAAATCAGGCACCTATTAATAAATAAATATGAAAAAAAGTATCAACACCAAAACAAGAATTTTGAATTCAAAATGCCAACCTCTGAACTTAAGCGTGAATTATTCTTTCCATCTAAAATATTGTCCAAAATCATAGGAAATTCGATGCCAGTTCTGGGCTCAACTGCATGTCTTCTCCAGTTCAAGTCGGGGAAAGGTAAACCAGAATGTCCTTGTTGCCGAACCTCACAAGAACTTTGAACCATGATGTCGGTGTTGTCCAAAGGAACAGCTAGTACATTTGAAGATCTGGTCACCAATCAATAAAGACAAGTTTCCATAGTAAAACCAATGTTCAGAATATTATTCTCTCTTTCAATATAAGCAGAAAATTAGATATAGAAAGCAACACGAAAAAGGAAAGTGATCCTCAATCCAATTATCTAACTAAAGATATAATGACTTACATGTTGTCAAAAGGAGGTACAAGAGCAGCTGCAAGTGATAGCACCGGAAACGATTGTAACCTTTCAGCTTCTCTGTACATGAGTTTCGATACGAAATTCGATATCCTACCAAAAAGAGCTTGAGCAGACGGTTCGCCTTTTGGTCTAAAACTGAAGTGAATTTTTTTCAAGTTTTGTCTACTGCAAGCAATGTGTTTAACTTGTAAAGAAGATTCACAGCTTCTGGATTTTGAATCATGGGGATTACCCGCTATCTCTCTTGTAATATTTGTACTAGTCCCACTAGAAAACAGAAAAAGTATAGCACCCGCAAGCTTTGCAATGTGGTTAAATGCTCCTTCAAAAGCTAGGCTTCCAGGGACAGAGAAATGTCTGTATTGGTACATAGAGTTGTCCATAAATGAACTAATCTGCGAAAATACATGAATCCCAAGACCATGTGAAGCCAGAGGATCTATTGGAACAATATAAGGAGACCCTCCTCCATCGAGATCCATAAACCAAAACCAGTTACTCCTCATGTTTTGCAAGTTCGACAAACTGCTGTCAGGTACTTAAACTTCCTCAATGAGAGTTGGTATATAAGTATCGAGGCAGTTGTAAGGCACCTGCAAATTTTACATAAAATAAAAAATTCAGTCCTACATAAAGTTCTGGAAGAGTTAAGACTTAAGAGAGCATTCAGACGAAGATTCTCTTATATTAAAACTAAATATTTGAGTGGTCAACAAAAATTAAGGAAAAACTCAAGGCATTAGTGAAAGAATCTATGGAATTTGAAACTTCGCTTCTCAGCGATGAATTTAAAATACTTGAAGACTTACAAGTACACCAGCAAAGAGAAACTGGGTCTAATTCCTATCAACTTGCGGACTCACAATTGTTATACTCCCAACTACCCAATCAATAAAAAGGTCATTGATGAATCAAAATCTGGAAGCCTTTATGATAACTTGTACAGCTCTCTAGATTAACTTTCTGGAATAAAATTTTAATTCAAAACTATTCACAAAGATGTCACAGATCATAAGCAACAGAAGAGCTAAAGAATCAAGGAAAAACTCCAACTCAAATAATTAAACATTCCAACATCCTGGATTAACTAAAAGTGTACGATTGTCAGATCAAACAAAGCTATTGCTAGGCACCCACAAATGGTGGGTGGAGGGGGAAATTTTGAGGCAGGAGAATTCGAGTTTTCCAAATTTCCTCCCAAAAGTTGAATTTTTTTCAAAAAAAAAAAAGTCTGAATCAATTTAAAATATCATGATCGAATAGCGTAAAACATAATTTGAAGCAAATTGGCAGTTCATAGTAATTTAACATCCAAAATTACAAAATTGAAAAAAATTGATGATTGATTTACTCCATTTGTCACGTTGAAGGAAGAAGAGAAAAAGAAAACGAAAGAAAATGCAAGAAAACGATCGGGAAAAGGCCTTTGTTTTACACGCATTCTTTATTCTGAGCTCCTTTACATTGGTAGATTCGCTACATTATTCTCAATGACCATAAAGCAAGTAAAGGCGCCAAAGCAAAAAGGTAAAACGAGAAACAAACCTGGAATTTGCAAGAAGAGAAGTTGCAGAACGATGATGAGGTCTTGCAAAATCGAAATTTAGGGTTTGGCTACCATTTGATCCAAGCCTTTTCGTTTCCTTTTCAAAAAAGAAGAAAAAAAATGGAATATGCTTTGGGTATGAAAGGAGAACAAGTAACAGTTTGCAAAAAGCTTCCCCTGGAAACAATTGGAAAAACTAAAATAGAAAAATAGAAAATGGGAAAAGGCTGGGTCCATTTCCGGGTCGCCCCACCTTTTCGGAGGACGCCAAATGACGAAAATATCCTTGAGAATCCAAATTTTCCACAACCTCGATTCATTCTGACTCTTCTCTCCCACGTGTGCTTTTGGGAATGTCAGTCAGTCGACGATGGTTGGTTTGCAAACTCTATTTTATAAACAGAATTTTGCTTTTCTTTTTCATTTTTATTATTGACATACGCGGTTTAAACAAAATTTTAATAATTTAAACAAAATAAATTTTTGAATAAATTTTTTTAATAAAATTAAAAAATAATTTTATTAAAAAATAGTAAAAATATTAAAATTTAATAATAAAATAATAAAATAATATTTTACAAAAAAAGTGTGAAAATATTAATAATATAATATAAAATATCGTAAAGTATAAGTGTGTATAATATA
>WUAT03395442.1:0-10214 GCA_010015005.3 Ulmus americana
TTCAAAATTTCACAAGTAGTTCTTAAATCAACAAATTGATTCAAGAACTAGGGGGCAATTGTTATGGAAATTTTTTATCACTGCTGATTTGGCATTCACGTCATCACCTAGGTGGAAATTTTCTCCATGGGCTTCACCAAGTCAAACTAGTTTTGGTCACGTTGGACCTCCCGCGACAGGATACAAAGTCAGAAGTCGGTTGGAGTTAGGTCCCCGCGAAGGTGGGCCCATAATGGTTCGGACAGGTTGGCCCACGCTGCATTCCAGGGTGGTTGAGCTGGCCCACGCCTCGTGCAGGGCTGGTCGAGCTGGCGCAACGCTGTGCATAAGCTAGCCAGGCCACGCCTGCATGCTACACGCAAGCTGGCCAGGCCGCGCCAGCACACTGCGTGCAGGGCCTCCCTAACTGCCCCGTGCCCGCGTACAGGCTGGCCAGGCCACGCCTGCATGCCGCACGCAAGGGGCTTCTCGAGCTGGCTCGTCCCGCGCGTCTCGCCTACCTCATCTCGTCCCGCATGCCTCTTAGCACACCACGCCTCACGTGCGTCTAGCATGTCAAGCTGGCTTGTCCCGTGCGAGCACCCGTTTGCCAAGCTGGCTTGTCCCAGCACACCTCATCCCTCGTAAGGCCTCATACCGAGCTAGCCTGGTGCCAGCACTAGCACCTTGCCTGTTGCCTACCATGCGCCTGACGCCTTGCGTGTTGCCTGCCATGAGCCCAGTGCCCTGCTTACTGCCTGTCATGCGCCTAGCGCCTTGCCTGTTGTCGACTAGGCTAGCTAGCTTCGCTTGGCTTATATAAGCCATAGGCCTTCTGTGGCGGACGTCGCGATTTCGTCCGTCTCACCTATTTTTCCCAACTCATGAACTCGATATTTCATCGAGTCTATCCAACACGCTTGCTATAGGCTGTTCTTTACATTTGGAATCTCTTCAGGTCATTTGGTTCCTCAAATAGCCATTCAACACTTAGTCAAGCCAATATCGATATCTTCTGATTAAGATAAAATCAAGGAGAATGACAGAAATACCCTTCTAATTATTGGCTCATCATTCATCAGATACATTCCATGAATATTCTATCCCACATATAGCCACGAAAATAGAAGAAGTTGGGCTCACCCTTTTCCTATAAATACCTCTCATAATTCACTTTTCAAGATACAACACATTTCTCTCTTAATCTAAGTTGTTCTTTTTGAAAGATTATTCGTCCCTCGATCTAACTTAAGTATCGGAGTTTAATCGGGGAATAGCTCCCCCGATCATTTGACTGCTTTTTCTTTTGCAGATAGCTTTTTAGAGAACTTCTTGGCTTGACTTGGCTCCAAGTCATCTTGCCAGCTTGGAGGGAATAACCTATACTTGGAGGGAATAGCTTACACTTGGAGGAGATAGCACACGTGGAACACTTTGACCATTGACCCATTTTCTGGCATTAACAATAGTAAGAGTGACGATAACAATAACGGTAACATTAACAATATTCTTAATGATAACAATAAAAATTTTCTTAACGGTGACGGAAATGGTATTCATAACGATAATGATAAAGGTAATGGTAACAAGGTTGTCAACTCATAAAACGGAACTTAAATCGTTTTTTAAAAATTGTATATCATAAAACGACACGAATCGTGAAACGTAAATTTTACTTAATATGTTTAATTAGAATTATGCCCGTAAATTATATTGTATTGTGAATTATAAGAGATGTATTTATATAATTACAACACATATGAATATTCAATTATAAAACATCATAATAATATGAAATTTATTATATTTTATCGTTTAAAATACAAATTTCGTAAGTTTTTAACAACTACGAATGATAATGGTAATTGTAATAGTAATCATAATGATATTAGTAACGGTAATAGTAATACTAGTGATAATGGTAACACTAACAATAATTATAATAATAATGCTAATGAGAACGGTGACGGTATTAGTAATGATAACGATAATGATATTAGTAATGATAATTATAACGGTAGTAATAATAATAATAATGATAATGGTATTATTTACGAAAACGATAATGATAATGCCAATAATAACATTAATAGTAATGACAATAATAATGATAATGACAATGGTAATAATAATGATAACGGTAATAGTAATACTAATGGTAAAGATAATAGTAATCATAATGGTAATGTTAATAGTAATAGTAGTGATAATAGTAATATAAATGGTAATGTTAATAGTAATTATGATTGTAATGCGAATGGTAACGACAATGGTAATAATAATAATAAAAAGTAACGATAATGATGAAGTGATCATAGTAATAATGGTAATGGTAATTAATACATTCACATTTTATATTTAAAATATAATATTAATTACTATTAATTTTAAAGTAAAAAAAAATTATCATGTTCAAATCATGATTTGAATAACCTGTTCAGATCATGAACCAAACACTAACATGTTCAAATAGTCTGTTTGAATCACCAAAATCCTGATTATGTTCAAATTTCCAAAATCCTATTCAAATAACACATTAAACAAACCTAATAAAAACTTATAGGGCCCACAATTTTTCTATTATTATAACATTGGAGAGAAAATGGAAATTCATTGGACTTATTTTCACTATTTTTTTTTTTTTTAACCGAGGCTTGCTCTCCTTTTAATTCATGTAAGGTATAAAATTAGTATTTAGTTGTAATTATAATATATATATTAGGAAAAATTATGCTCATGTATCTTCTAATTACTTTGTGGGTGGAAAAATATGTACGTGTCCCCACGTGGCAACCAACTTTCAGAAAGTCGAGATATTAATAAAAGATTTGGACAGAAAATCAGGTATAAGTTGAAGAAATATGAAGAAAATGGGGCAATCATTTGGATCATCTAGATCTACTGGAACATGTCTTAGTATTTTGAAGATATATTGAGTTACGGATGTCGGATTGAGCTGATTCTTATTGTGTTGAAAAGCTAATTTCTGGGGTACAATTCCTTAGAAGACCATTTATTCATATTCAACTTGTATCGCTAATGATAAGGATTAGAAGGTTCAGGTTCGAAGGATAGCAGGGTTAGGATACTGTTTGTATAAAAAGTTCTTATTTGTATTCAATTGTAATTACTCCTTGAGAATGAAGATATGAGGGAGAGTAAGCATTTATGTAAGGGGTGTGTTAGTTCATTTGTAGGGGATCTTGGTCATTTGGGGTAATTTTAGAGAGATAAACAAGTTTTAGAAAGAAAGGCTCTCAATTATTCTCATATGTTCATTTTCCTTTTCTTCTCATTCTTCTTTCTTTCTTGATTAGTTTCTTACTTAAGTGTTGAGATTTGATTGAAATTTAGAGATTATTGTAAATATTATTGTTTGTGGAATTTGACCCAAACACTCTAATGTTCGGATTGAACTTTTCATTTTGAAAAAAAATCAAAGAATACCCTCACATTTGACCTAATTACTTCTTGGTATGCTGAACCTCTTTTTTGGGATGTGAATGATAAAAATTACCCTCAACTTTTATATTACAAAATACTTTTTATTTAGGGGTTGAGGGTAATTTTGTTTTTTCACATTGCAAAAAGAAGTTCAGGGTACTAAGAAGTAATTTCGTCGAACGTGGGAAGTACTATTTGCACTTTTTCAAAACAGAAGGTTTGAATCAAACATACGTATAACTAAAAGGTACATACATGTAATTTTTCCTTTTTTCCTTTTAATTTTTATAAAAGGGGATAATTATAAAATAAATTTGTTTAAACATTTTCTTTCCATTTATTTTTCTCTCCTACCAAACACTATAAAAGAAATTTATCTTCTATCTTTCTCATTTTTTTTCCCTTATCTCCTTCAAAACACGAAAGATTTATATAACTATCTTCACTTTTTAAATCATTACATTTGTAATACTTTTTCAGTGAAAAGTCATTTTTATCCTTGACTTAACATATATAATAAAAATACAATTTCACCTCTCCCTGTGAAATGCAAGGACAAAAATGAGTTTTCACCAAAAGGAAATAGCTTAAAAGTGGAGGTAGTGGGTGAACTTTCCTCTCCAAGGATAGCTCAAGTTCTAAAGCTAAACGAGCGTGCTCGAGTAAAAGGCCCAATAATAAACAATCGGTCCCAAAATAGTACAGCCCAGTTTGTAGAAGTCCATCATCAAAAGCCCACTCGAAAAGACAATTGCAAAATCTATTTTAGGGTTTCAAAAGCCTGCTGCTTGAAAGATTTGAGTTTGGAGCGGCGTTTTCCTGCCTCACGAGCACTCTGGTTTCCTGGGAATCCAATCAACAATGGTATGTGGATTCTCTTCATTGGTTTTTCCCTTCTGATTTTTGCTTAATATGTTCGAATTCCCGGTTTAATTTATTTGGGTGATTTGTGTTTGGCTTGCGAGAAAATTTGAAATTTTAGGCTGTAAATGTTTCTGGGTTTGGAGGAAATCTGAAAAACGAACGAATGTGAATGTAAAAATGTAAACTTTGTTGGTTTGGTGATTACATTAGCCATATATTTTTACTGTTGTTTGGAAATTTGGAAAGATGAGTTATATTTCACCAAACTTAATTCAAGTATTGACCCTTATTTTGGTTTATATTGATGCTATTTATATAATATATAGCACCAGACCCTATATTATTTGTTAAAAATGTGTTTTATTTGCTTTAAATCAATGGAATGTTGTATTTTTGTTGCTAAGTTATCACCATTTCTTAGTTTCTGTTGCTTCCTGGAAAGTAGAGTTTAGTAGCTGTTTGTTCTTGTCTTATAGTTATGAACAGCTATGACGATGCTTCTTACTTTCACACTGTAAGTTTGGAGACATGGTTCGAGTAGTAGATCCTTTTTGTGTTTGGGTTTGCCTTCTTGGGAAATTTTACTTGTAATTGTTGTTTCATTACCACTTAATGGACGAAATAATGATATGTGAAGGATGTTTTAAACTAATTTAATTGTTTCTACCATTTCTCTAGTTCGTGTTTTCTTGCTTGCTCTTATAAACTGAAGATTAGAGTTGGTAGCAGTAGTTTTTTGTAAATTTGGAGACATCGTTCAAGTATTAGATCTTTTTACAAGTATTTCCAGGGTAGTTTTATCAGTAATAGTTGTTTTATAATGATACGTGTATCAGTAGATGTAGTGACTTTCTTCAACTGATGGTTTGAATCAAGGTTAAGGCAAAGAGTTTTTATTAAGAGATGTGCATTTTGGGATGTGCAAGTTGCTTGAATATAACTTTTTCTTTGTTCTTTTTGGATGTTGAACAGCCGAAGCAAATCCACGAGATCAAGGACTTCCTTCTTACTGCCAGAAGGAAAGATGCTCGATCTGTGAAGATCAAGAGGAGCAAAGATGTGGTCAAGTTTAAGGTTCGATGCTCAAAGTACCTTTACACACTTTGTGTGTTTGATAACGAGAAGGCCGACAAGTTGAAGCAATCCCTTCCCCCAGGTATTGTTTCAAGAAGCAATTTTTATACAAGGTTTTGGTTACTTGAAGTTAGACATTTTAGAAAGTTGATTTTAATGATTCTCGCCATCTTCTCTTGTAGGTTTGAGCGTGCAGGACCTGTGAAAGAGTCGGTTTTATCGATCACCATCAAATATTTATTTCATTGTTGCTTTCTGTTTTCTTCTAAATTTTGGAAATTTTGTCCTTTAAATGTGAAAGATTTTGATTTTAGATGTTAATCGAATTATGATTATTCATGTCAAGACTTTGCGGTAGAGATTTTGGATATGTTGGAATGGTAAAATGTTTTTTTTTTTTTTGCAACTTTGTTAATTCAAGGATAAAAATGTTTTTCATAAAATAATTTATACAATTCTATTCCTCCCATCTCTAAATGAACAGATTAATACTTGAGGCTGTTAGTTATTACAAATTATTATTTTGTAAAGTATATAGCTCCAGTAAAAAATATATATTCTTTTAATTTGTTAAAACCTATGGGAAATTCGGTCATCATTTGAAAATTTTACTTTGATTGGTTGACATCTTGTTGACCCAAATTAATAAAAAAAACTTTAGAACCAATTGATATTATTCTATAGATTGAAAAAAGAAAAAAAAATCCTCTGTTTTCTTTCTTACAAAAGTTCTGATATTATCATATTAGGGAACAAATTCCAAAATATAAGAAGCAAGATAGTAGAGTAGGAGTAAGAGTTGTCTAAAAAAATAAAAAATAAAAAAAAAGAAGATAGCAGAGTAAGAGAATCCTTCTGCCCACAAAAATACCAATTTAAAAAACTACTTATTCACAAGTCACAACCATTTATTTACAGAGAAGTTCATATTAATTAATAATCAGAAAATAACTTTAAACAGAACCAATAATAAGTAATAACATGAGCAGGACTCAAAAAACAGCAGAAAGTGAAAGAGAGAATAATCAAACACATTGCATTATTTTGATGTGTGGATTTCTTTCTTATACAAATAGAACCAATAATAATTAAACAATAACGTAATAAAAAACACTTGGTTGCTGTTTTTAAATTATGTACAATAATGAATAAACAACTCTAATAAATCAATCGATTAAAACTCATCGATGGCTGCTGATTCTCCATAGGAAGCTGTGGATGATAAGCGTCATTATCAAACCTCCATTGTTGCTGGTTGTCCATATTTGGCTGCTGCTTGTTTTGCGCCGGCTGTGTATTTCCATCAAGATCAAACAGTCTAAGAAATTCTTCATTATCCATTGGTGCTTGTTGGTATTCCATTAGTGGCGGCTGGTTCTCCATAGATTGTGTGTAACTATAGGAGACATCAACAGCATTATCAGAGTTCAATAGCTGCTGGAAAGAAATCTTCATAGGTGATAACATGTTCTCTATGTTTTGTGCATCGAAATTATCATCCGAGTTCAAGAGATTCTGGAAAGAATTCTCTATTCGTGACAACGTCGGGTTCTCCATGGTTTGTGTATCAAAAACATCATCAAAGTTCAATAGTTGCTGGAAATTATTTTCCAGTGGTGGCTGCAGTTCCTCCATGGGTTGTGTATGATCATAAGAGGTATCAACACCATTCTCAAAGCTCATTGGCGGCTGCTGGTTCTGGAGTAGCTCCAAAATATCTTTAAATTGTGCAGCTACTTGTTGATGGGCTTCCGAAAGTGAGGATTCTTCAGCAGCTTCAAATATCGGAAGTGATGATTGTACTGGTGTAGGTTCAATCATCAAAGGTGAATAAGCCACTACCATAGGTGAAGATTGATCAACAGTAGGCGAAGGCCTCAGTCTCTTGTTATTTTGTTGCTCATAATCATCTTCTTTTGCAGTAATGAGATTTCCACTCTTTTTGCGCTTAGCCTTTGCTTTTGAAATTCGAACGCTATGATCACTTCGATGCATCACATATAGAGTTCCATGATGTAGCTGAAAAATAAAATATAAAAAAAGTTAAAAGAAAACTTGAGTTTAAGGTTTAGAAAATTATTTATAAAATTTGAGTGTTGTGATCACACATTATACTCCATAATGCATTTTAGCAGACAAAAGAAAAAAAAATAATTGAGGTTTAGGATTTAAGAAATTATTTATAACATTTGTGTGTTATGATACCAAGAAAAATTTAGGGTTGGATTTAAAAAAACTATTTATAAAATTTGAGTGTTGTGATTACTATCATGTATTACGCATAATACTATGATCATCTAAAAAAAAGTTTAAAGACCCTAAAAAAGATTTAAAACATCAAAGTATTAATGCATATTTTGTATCTATTATAATTAAATAGGTTAAATACGTACATACATATTATCATTGGTTGAAGTTTGACAATATTTACTGTCAATATAATATTCATTCATTATCCAATTAGTCTTTTCCTCAACACCATCTTTTTTGTGATAATATACAAGATTTCTTCTTTTTGCAATAACATTTTTGTTTCTATCTTTCATATCTTTCTCACCGGTAATGGCCTTCCATAATCCATTACCGGCAACTTGTCTTGATCGTCTTTTATTGGGGTATTTCTTATCCACTGGAGTGAAAAAATACCATTCTCGAACTCTTTGTTTGTTCACTCCCTGAGCTTCATAATTTTCTACACGTATAAAGAGAACAAAATATTAAAATGGTTCATCTAAAAGACTAAAACTAATTAGGAGATTTCATTAAAAAAAAAAGAAAAAAAGAACATACCTGATAACCAAACAGGACCGTTTTGGTAAAAATCAGCTTCATGTACGAGTTCAAGATAAGCCTGGTGTTGATTGTAAACCTTAGGTCGTAAATAATAATTAACAAGATCAACAACAGAAGGACTAAATTTGTAACCAGCTGGAAACTGATTCATTCTTGATACACTTAGTGCTTTCTTTTTCACTTTCTTGCCCTTTCGTTTTTCCTTAACTACACTCAGCACGCTCTAGTGAGTTACTACGATCTTGTGAGAGTTTCTTATATAAGTTGGCTAATCATAGTTTATTTGGAATTCTAGATAAAATTTACTCGTAAGTTCTAGTTGTCAATTAAGTATTGTTTGGGTTTAGATCCGTTGATAGGATAAGCAAAATTATAGGAGCACGCGTTTTGTGTTTTTTGTTTTTCCTTTACTAGAGGAGCACACTCTATTTTACAGTATATTTTTCCACTCAACTTTGTTTTTTGAAAAAACCTAAACTTTTCTTTCTTTTTTTATTTTTAACGAAATTTTTTCATATTACTAAAACAAACACATAAAATAACTTGGAGTGTAAGAAAGAAATCCAATGATAAGATCTAATTAGATAATATTGAAGTAAAAATTTGAAGAAATTAAAATTTGATTTCATATTCAAATAAGTTAGGCATGTGCTTAGTTTAGGTCTCTAGACTCTTTTTTTGGATGCTAATTAAGAGTAGTTTTAGGGTAATAAGTTTTAAATTAGGATATATTTGGATCCATTGGACGTGAACTATTTTTTTTTTTCTGGGTAATTACCCTTGTATCCTTCACTATTATAATTATATATTTTTTAATTGAATTATATTAAAAAATATATATATTTCAATTAAGGTGACCTATGTTTTATTTTATGTCATATCGTATTTTACTAACTATGCTATAATATTCCATAGAACAAAACACTCCACACTAGCAAGTAGAATTAAAGTCATCAAACTTTTTTACTCCTTCAATTAGTTATATTACAAAAAAAAGAAACTTTTATACTCAAATCAATGAAAAATGTTCCATAAATGAATTAATTTTAAAATGAAATAATATTCGTTTTAATTTGGTATATATATATATATAAATATATAAAGAACCTTGTTATGACCAATTTCAGTTAATAATACAGAATCTCAATAAATGATAATTAAATCAAATTTAGTTATAAATACCAAATAAAGTGAATTATCTACCTAGGTAGGACCTTTAAGGGAAAGCTTTAGTGCCTGTTTGGTTTAATATTGAAAATTGTAAGGGTCGGATTCTACAATTGAATTTCTCATGACGTTAGAGCCACCGACAACCTGTTTAACCTGTAAAACAAAGAAATCAAACGGTGATTGTGAAGTCCTTGACACCAGGGGGTGCCGACCAAAGGAACTCTGATGGTCAATTCAGTACGTAGAGCATGTAAAAATATCTTAGAGGATGCAAATGGATGTCAAGAACACCATAGAATAAAGGAAAGTATTACCATGATGAGAGTTTAAGGCGCGAGGGTGGTAGGCAAGGTGGGCTTGGCACTACAGCGATAAATGAGGAATCCAAGAGTCTCAGTGAGAGAGCCCTTGGTTGGAGATCGAAGACAAAGAGTCTCAAGTGTTGATTCTAGGAATTTGGGAGCTTAGAAGCCTGATCGAGAGGAAAGAGAAGAAAAGATAAGAGGGCCCTAAAGATTGTGTGTTTTTGGGTATTTATAGGAAAGAGGAGACCAAGGGTCTCATAATGGGGATTCAAGGTAATCTACTGTTACACTCATTATAAGGGGCTAACTGTTGGGCTTTATATGAGGAGTTACAATCTGATGGCCATAATTGTGAAATGATGGCCATAATGTGCTCTCAATGCCGTATAACTCCCATGAGAAGTTATATAGTTAGATCTGAAAAGTCAAGAGACAAATGAGAATTGATTGTACCCATGGAGTGACCCACACAGTAGAATGCCCTGACTTATGGGCTGACCTGACCTGTAGGATGTGACCCGAGACATAAGGTGTGACCCGATTCGTATGATGACCCAAGCCCATGAGGTGGGGTGTATCGTAGAA
>WUAT03395553.1:0-10212 GCA_010015005.3 Ulmus americana
AGTTTGATCAACTGTAGCTTTTTTTTTTTTGTTTTTAAACCAAAATTATGGAATCAAAAAAGACAATAATGCTCATTAGTTTAGCTCTTATATTGTTGGAATATAATACATGAATTTTATTAAATTATAAGTGCATTTTGATCTTTTTAATCTCTAAATTTTGACTAAAAGCAGATATAAATTTGCTAAAATTTTCAAATTTAAAAATTGATCATGATATATCATAAAGAATTTGTTTTATTATGTGTTTTAAAAATTAGAATGAAAACTGAGGCTAAAGTGATTAATAGATAGAACTTTTTATTTATATTTATTTATGTGCTCTATTTACTAGAAATGATTATACGAGAGAGATAAAAATATATATGATTTCAAATCCATGTTTCTTATCCCTTGTATACCAAACACTAAGAAGGAAGAGTTTTTTTTTTGGTATCCTCTAGTTTGTCTAAATTCCAAAAAGTACTATGATTTTATAAAAATTCCAAAAAGTACCTAGTTTTATAATAATCCTGAACATTACTCTCAAAGTTGAGTTTTTGAGAATTTGGTACCTTGAGTTAAAGTAAATGACTACAATACCCTTATTAAAATTCATTTATATGTTATTAAATTTAAAATTAATTATAAGCATTAAAATAATAATAAAACAAACCAGTAGAATATTATTTTAATTAAATATTTTATATATTTAATAAAGGGTATGCTTGGAAATTTTCAAAAATTTGGTCAACTTATAATTGACCTAAGGTACCAAATTCTCAAATATTTAACTTTGAAGGTACTGTTTGGGATTACTATAAAATTGGAGTATTTTTTGGGATTTAGGCAAATTAGTGGATACCAAGAAGGAAAAAAAACCCAAAAGGGAAACTATTTATCTTTCCCTTCAATTTTTCTTCCCTTAGGACTAGTCTTCCTAGTCTCCCTTTCTCCATATTTTTTTACCATTCATACCAAACTAAGCATTAAAGAATGTAAGACATTGAAGGATACAATGCGTGTTTTTTAAATAGTTTAGGAAAGAAAAGAGAGAATGAATTTGCAATAAGGACATAATTAACAAACAAAAAGAACAAATAAATGTTTCTGCAAATTAAACCAAAATTGTGAATGCCTTTCAGAGGTAAACCTCATAGTATTACAAGAACAAAAGAAGAAACACAATTCTCATTGATAGATCGAAAGATTACAAGCTGGCTCTTATATACAAGAAGCCTCAACCAATACAAAGATGCCACCTAGACACCAGCTGGCATAACAAACTAATAGCCTAGCTTCTATATTAGTAAAACTAACTAACAAGAAGACATGATCGAACTGATACAACAAACCAGAAATCCCCTGTTCTAACACATACCGAGACATTTCACTATTGTTTTGCACAATTAAAAAAAAAAATCAATCCACCCAGCAAAAATAATATAAAGTATTATTTAATACAATTATTGATAAGCTTGAACGAAAGACCACCTAAACAGAAATAAATATCAAAGAGGCAATAATAATAGAGCAGAGTGATTTCATAAATTAAATCTCGTTCGGTATCCTGTGATATTTTGTATTGTATTATATTAATATCTCGTTTGGTATACGAGATATTAGTGTATGACTGAAGTTACAAGCTTTACCCCATATGCATCCTGATCTTCATCTTCGTTCGATGCTTCTATAATTTCCTCCATTTGTTCACAAGCAAGAACTGGAGAGTTTCCACCACCATTCAAATAGACATTTCTCAAGCTAAAATCTTCATCAAAAAGTTCATCAAGGTCGTAATCTCCCAACACAAGTAGGTAACTATTAGGGCCTCTGTCCTCCCAAGAACTCACATATGTATTTAACTCTACAGTATCATAGAAATGCCCTGTAAAAGTATCCAACTTTCTCAAGCTTGACACTTCCTCTGCTCTCACTTTTACTCTCATATTAAATAAATATAGGTATTGACAAAGTTTGGATAAAATCCCATGAGGTATTTTCTCAATTGAAGTTCCTTCAAGATTGAGGTACCTTAGGTTGACCAACATGTCAATGCCTTGTGGTACTGGTGCGATTCCAGTGTAAGAAATTTCCAGCCTTCTTAGGGCTGTGAGATTTTCCAAAGATGGCACATACTCCAGGGTTCCACATCATCTAAGCAATAAAGCAGCGAGACTTCTCAAGTTGGAAATTGAACTCGGGTAGATGTGCAATGTTTGGGTTGTCTGAGAGATCAAGAACAGTGAGCTCATCCATATGCATGAAAAAACAATCTGGAATTCTCTCTATTACATTGCTAATTAGCAGCAGCGTTGAAAGTCTAGGCCATCTTGGCGAAGCATTGGAAGGAAGCGATAAACAGTAATTGCTTATCAAAGAGACCCTCAGACCATATCTCATCTTCTGGTATGTCTTCTAATCCAACTCCAGCTTTTACCAAGAATTGGGGACTCGTACTTGTAAGTTGAATGGCCATATCCCTTATTAAGTCATGCATTTTCACATACCTTGTAACAAGCAAACATTTTCAAGTTTATTCAAAATAGTGTGGCCCCTGTCAAACTTTTCTTGTCTGATTTTCGTTCCATCAATCAATCTTTCATCGATCAAATACTCTATTAACTCATCTCTTTCAATTGTATAGTCTTCTGGGAACAGAGAGCAATATAAGAAACATTGTAGAACTGTTGTATCTTTCAAATTGTCATAACTATATCTCAATACCCGAAATACCTCGGCTTCCATGTCCTCTTGTGCTGCTTTTGATTCTTCCATTCCTTCCAATGCATTCCTCCACTCACAAATGTCATCAACCCCCTTCATGCATCCCGCCATAGTAATAATTCCCAGGGGCAATCCATCACAATTTCGAACTAGAGACCTTGCTATCACTTCAATATGGGGAGGGAGTAAAGTCTCACGCCTAAGTTTCTCCAAGAACAACTCCCAAGCTTCTTTATCAGAAAGCGGCTCCACTTTGATTGTGTTTTGGCAATTCATCTTCCGACAAAGCTCTAATGATCGAGTCGATAAAATCAACTTGAACCCATTTACCCCAATAGGAATTCCGACCACATCTGCAGGAAAACAGTCCCAAACATCATCCAATATCAGTACAATCCCCCTTCGTCCACCTAAGGTGCGTGCCAATTTTGCTGCTTTTTCCTTCTCCTCACCATACTTTGAAAGATCAAGCCCCACTTTTTTGGCAATGCGATTTCGTAATTCAAAGTTGCTACACTGTTGCGATGCAGTTACCCAGCAAACAAAAATGTCTGGAAGATTTTGAAGTTGGTTGTTGATATGTGTAAGCAAGGTTGTTTTTCCAACTCCCCCTAAGCCATATACTCCAACAATCAAACTCTTATCACTCCTTAGCCATTGATAAATCGTGTTCTTATTTGTCTCAAAATCTTGACCCACTAAGTCTGTAGTTAACAATGAAACTCCTGTGCTCTCATCTGCTTCCACTGCGAGCCCTTCAGCAAAATTACCAGTTTGGAGAAGTTCTGTAGCTTCGTTTTCAAGTCTATCAAAATCATTTTGGAAAAGCTCGATAATATTACTAATGAACCATCCCCTTGCCCGAACTTTTTCCTCTTTCTGTTGAACTTTATTTTTGAGATTTCCAACATGTCCCAACCAAGTGCTAACCTCTCTCTTTCGCTTCTTTAAACCCGAAGAGTCTACTTCTTCAAATTCCTCAGTAATATCAGCTTCTTTGCTTTCCAAAACTTCCACTTTCCTTTTTAATCTCTCCTTCTTGTTGTTGACGCTCTCAAAGTTCATTAGACTTTTCACAACGTCCATTGTATGATTTCTGTGCTTTTGAAACCTAACATGCATGATTATCATATGAATATATATCAATATTAATTTAACATAAATCACTCAAAATTCTAGAAAGCAATCCCTGTTAATTTTTCAAAAGAATAACACTACATTGGGAAAAAAAAGAAGAATATGCCAATGTTCAGAGTAATAAAGATCAATATAAAATCTCTGTTGTGTAATATTTACCGAACAAAAGTACAAAAATTATTTTATGAAAGAGAACCTACCTGGCTCCTGTAAGCCAATTCTTCGGAGATCTTTACTAGAAACTGAAGTACTGAAACCAAGTCCTTGGATAAAAGAAAAACTGAAAGAAAGAAGAAAGAAAACACATGAAACATATACTTGTGGTTGTCAATTGTTGAGCAGATCTTGTACTTTAGAAACATAAAAGAAAAAAAAAATCCTCACCCTTTTATAGAAATTATCTACAATCGGATTCATCCACAAAACAGATTAAAAATTTGTAATAACTTGTGATGGTTGTTGAGGAACGCAGAGAAACAAAGATCTAAGGCTCCTGTAAAGAGAAATAATAGATATACTTCTATAGTTTGCTTGAAATTTTTTGTTAAAAGATTTGAAATACAAATGGATAGAAATGAAAACAAGCCAATGAGATTAAGAAACGTGGAAAGATTCCTAACTTAAGAAACGTGGAAAGATTCCTAACTTAATATTAGGTTCTTAAAGTCTTGGTCTTATGAAATTATAATGATTACAATCAATTTCAGACCATACTATAAATATTTGTAATAAGTATTGTAGATGTGCGAAATTTTGAAAGGCATACCTTTATTGCAACAAAAGCTATATGTATAGTAGCTCGGCAATAACCAAATTCTTCACTATTTTGAATCCTTATTTTCCAAATGCCCTGTTCCAATTCAAAAAGATTATGAAGAATTTAGAAGAGTAAAAGTTATGTTGAATCCCTTACGTATGTCTCTAACTTACCGAATATATACTAACAAGCTAACAAATCCATTCTATAAAACAGAAAAACAAGCCCCTAATACAAATAGAATCAAAAAACCAATCTCTAATTGTGTTGACAATAACAATCCTTTTTAGTGATATCAATATATTATGTAGCAATCAACATCCTAGAATGTCAAACTCAATCCCCATCTACCATATCATACGTATCTATTTCATGATATTATAACATATTTTCTACTAATCTTATATAATTATTATTTTTTCTTTTTTTGATAAAGCAGGGCCACCATAGGAACATAATTGAGAAAGCCTCTTCCATGCAATTTGGGCATGGTGAGAAATACTATTACTTGCTGAGATCCCATGGAAGCTCCTACTCTTTAGCAAGTTTTTATTTGCTTTGTACAACATAAATGGAGAATATTCTCTCATCGAGGATTTATGGTATAAGAATAATCTACATAGAGATTTAACAGTACCAACTCTATCATATACGCCATTACTAAGTAGTTCAAGGCCAGCTAGAAAATCGATTTGGAAGAAGGGATTCTGCAAACCTCCTACCATTTCTACAAACAATAAATCTACAAATAGGGGGGAAAAAATGTCTTAACAATAACAGAATCTCATAAAAGAGTAGATACAACTCAAGCACCCATATAACAAATAGAAGCACACAAAGAAATCCTTGACACGAGAAATTTGAAAACCAAGTCCCAAAACAAACTACTAATTGTTAAATAAAATTGACCGAAAGAAATTGATATTCAGGATATGAAAAAATATATATAAACAGAGAAACTGATACCAATGCTGAATTTGGGAAGTTGAGGGGAAAATGGGATCCAATGTAAAGAGTATATGAGAACCAAAAATAATTATCCTTGACATGAGAAATTTCAAAACCAAATCCCAAAACAAACTACTAAATTGTTAAATAAAATTGACTAAAAGAAATTGATATTCAGGATATGAAAAAATATATAAACAGAGAAATTAATACCGATGTGGGATCCAACATAAATAGTGTATGAGAACCAAAAATAATTGTGTATATTTTGAAGAGTAAAAGCTATTTGGTGTGCTTGGTCAACATGAGAAGTTTTAAAATTAAAGCCAAAACTTCTGCTTTAAAGGTTGACCTCTATACACCTATTTTTGCCAAAGAAACACAACCCTGGCATAGATATTCATCCACAATAAGGGTAATTATGTGATCCCTAATTCTACCAACTCTCTTTCAGTAGTCAAGCAGGGAAAAGAAGAACGCTTTCACCAATTGTTTAAAGCAGCAAAAAGCAAGCGGGAAAAAGAAAAGATACAAAGATAAACAAAAACATAGTTATTGCAATCTAAATGAAAGGTCAAGAAAAAAGTTGTGCCACATATTAGTGAGAAAAAGCTATTGAGAACTGAAGACTTACATACCTTTTATTAAGAACAGGTAACAAACCAGTAAAAAACAATAAAAATACTCTAATATGAACAACCAAAATGACATATTTTTACTACACCGATGATTAAAAATCAAAATTCTCAATTTGAGGATAGAACAACAGAGCTTCACTATAATGAGCAGATAAATAAATCCAAAATCTTTCTCTAGTTTCATTAGAACAAAGGAAAATTTTGAACTTTACTTCAAGATCTAAAATTGCAAATTGGGCCCCTCCAAAAATATATTGCAAATTAGAAATAGAGAGAAGGATCAGAAAATGCTGGTTTTGATCAAAGCAGGAAGGAGAGTGGCAGGTGATGGATGTGAAGGTTATGTTGGGCGAAGTCTAGGTATTACATCAATGGTTAAAAGCTGAAGATATCATGCAAATTATAATCAAGAATTCTGAAACTGGATTGGATGAAACCAGGACCAGAGAGAAAAGAAACCAAATACCACCCATTCCTCAAATTTCCACAATAGAGAAACACTAAATACAATCGATAGAACCAGGAAACTCAAAGCGAAGCAGGTGCAAATTACACGTACAGATTCGAAATTGATCACAAATACACCAAATGAAAATCCAAAACAACAAGGTTTGACCCAAAATTCACATAATTCCCAATACTTCAAGACCCACATCATAAAACACAAACACGATAGAAGCAGGTGCAGATTACACGTACAGAGTCGAAATTGATCACAAATACACCGAATGAAAATCCAAAACAGCAAGGTTTAACCCAAAATTCACAGAATTCCCAATACTTCAAGACTCACATCATAAAACCAAAAATACGAACAATCCCACATAGCAAAACACAAAAACAACACCCACCCAATTCACAAAATCACCAAAAAAATACCTGGAGGAATCGTGGGAGCCTGGAACAAAGGCAATTTAGGGTCTTCGAAAATTTTCTTCTGGTCGTAGCTTCTACAAACCGTGGGAACCTCGAATCAAAAAGGCAATAAAGGGTTTTGGAAGCTTTTCCGGTGGTTGTAGCTTACAGCTGAGGAGAGAATTGGTACAGTGTAGAAAACTGAATTCCGGTTTGATGGTGTTTTTTTGTTTTTTTTGTCCTTACCTATAGAATCCTTTAGTATATTTTTTGCAATAATTACAAAATGGTACTCTCTATTCAACTAAAAATACAAAAAGAACCTCAAGTTTCTAAAAATTTGTTACGGTACCTTCTAATTAACCATAATTATAAAAAAACCCTTAATTAGTATATTTTTATGAAAATTCCAAAACAACTCTTGAAAAACTAAAGGTTTTTATTTTTTGGTTAACTAGATAGTAACATTATGTAATTATTCCTAAAAAAAAAATATTTTGAAGAGATTTCTAGATATATTTTGAAAGGGTTCTAATTATCATTACAGCCCGTAATATAGGTTGATTTTAATGAAATTAGTCCTATGTTAATTTATCCAAAATTCTAAAGTGAATTTTTTAGAGTTGATTGCAATTTAGTTTTAAAATGATGATTGATTTCTATTTGGTTTAAAGATAAATATTTGATTAGGATTTGTTGTTTGGATAAAGATGAGTCTTTATTTTAGGCATTTTTTTTTCATATGTATTCTTTTATTTTTGGGAAAATTTTCTTTTATTTTTCGAAAAATTGCATGGGTAGTCACTAATTTGTGTAGACCGTCCCAAAATGACCAATAATTATTGAAATTGTTGCAATTTGTCAATTCATATAGCAAAGTGATTTAAAATAGTCACTTCATCAAACAAAATTAATTTTCTTAAGTCATCATTAACTTGGAAGGGCATTTATGTAACTTATTGTCTGAAATGTCTCACATCGATTACTCTTTTAAAATATATCTAGAAATCTTTTTAAAATATAATCTTTTAGGGATAATTACATAATGGTATCCTCCAGTTAACCATAAATACAAAATTGACCCTCAATTTTTCAAGGGTAGTTTCGGGATTTTCATAAAATGTGCTAATTGATTATCCTTTTTATAATTATGGTTAACTAAAGGGTACCCTGACGAATTTTTAAAAATTTAGGGTCCTTTCGCTATTTTTAGTTAATTAGAGAGTACCTGTGACGACCCGACCTTTTCAGGCCCTTAATTACTATTAGAAAACCTTAAATAAGTTTTCTAAAAATTTCAAAATATATATTTTTTTAAATTTCATTATCGATTCGAAATTGTATAGTTTAAAACGTAAGATATTTAAAACTTTGTTTGAAAGCATAAAAGTAAGTTAATCAAATTTACCTTGAAACTGCCCTTGTAGCCCTTCGTAAAAACTAGGGTTAAAATCGTAAACCCCACTTTAAAATAATCCCAAGACTATAGAAACTATCTTTAATAAATATTTACGAAAACTATTAGCTTAAGCTTTAAACTCTCAGGGCTTCAAAACTTAGAATAGCAGTTTTTCGTAAATAGGATCTGAGAATCCTAAAACGTTCGTTTTTAAAATAGCGGAAAATAAAAACTTTAAATAATATTCTGCAGTTATACTTATATACAAAACATCATCACATAATTAATTAAACAGGCAGTTTAAAACTTAAATCCATACTGCAGAAAACATTTCCTTACTCGGCTACATTTTCCCTCATCTTCCCCATCCTCCTGTATCAGCTCGTACCCACCCATCAATTCAACATTGTAGGGGTTTCTTACCTACAGGGTCTACAACACAAACTATGTGAGCTATAAAACCCAGTAAGTACAACGTTTTTAACTCACAAAACAGTTTACATGAATGTAGGAAAATACATAATTCCACATAATTCATGCAATGCAATGACATGATGAAAGACTTATTTTTTTCTTGCTTTCAAAACTTTTCATTTAAAAGCTTGTTCATCAATAACTTTAAATTCATTTTGAGGGCACTGTGTCGATACCCTTAAGCGCGCTCGCGAGGAGACGGATGAGCGCGACCCAACTCGTACTTCCACATGTTCAAAAGAATTTTACTCAAATAAATCCCTAATCAGTCGGGATCCCTTAACTCGGTAGGGTTACCTTTACTTATAGAGGGCGGGTTCGACACATTAAAACTAAAACATTTCATTTCAAAATCTTTTTCATTTCATAACATTCTCTCGAGCTTATATAAAATAAAGCTCCATTTCGTATTTACAAAATCTTTAAAATAAAATATTGAACTTTCATGCAAACTGTATGCATTTATGTAATGCAATGCGTCTGAAAACATCAACATATACTTTTAATGTTAACAGGATATTATTCAATAAGTAGCATCATTTATGCGTTCAATACACATAGCCATACAGACATTTTCACCAACATATACATATAGTATATATTCGCCGGTGTCTCTCAGATGAGACGCATATTAGCATTTAACATATAAACACTGTTGTCTCTCAGATGAAACACATATCACATATAACAGATAAACACTGGTGTCTCCCAGATGAGATGCATGTTATCAAATAACAAATAAACACTGTTATCTCTCAAATGAGACACATGTACAATTCAAAACATTTATAGGTGTTTGTGTTGTAGATGAGGTTGTACTTACTATTTTGCACGCTAATCCACACTCTTCATAATTGTGGAAGAATTTTCTGTCATGTACAAAATATTTGTTCATTAGAATATTTCGTCGCATTTTCTAATATTTCAATAATTTCTTATAAACGTAATTGAAAATCTTTAATCACTAATTTAATTATAATTAAATTAGCGATTTCTAAATTTATCGTAAATTTCGAATTTTTGAGCATTTAAACCGAATGCGTTATTTCGATCTAAATCTCGTTAATTCGATTAATACTAAAATTAATTTTCTAACATTACAACTTTTATTTACTAATTTGTATTTTTCCCAAATTTAAACCTAATTTAGCAAATTTTATTTTTATTACCCATATAGGTATTTTTATTTTATTTCCTAAAATTTAACTTAACTTTTATTACTATTAACAAGCTTAATTAAATTATATTTACTAATTTTTCTCATTTAATTTATTTATTAATTTTTCTACATTTCTAAC
>WUAT03395664.1:0-17239 GCA_010015005.3 Ulmus americana
ACGCTATGGTATATATTTTTATGGCATAACAGTATAAGTTTTTAAAAACGCTATGATAGGATCTGGACTTTTAATAAGCTGGGATGTCTTAGCGTTAAATTTAACGCTACGAAATGTTTTTGATAGCGTTTTTTAAGACTTATCAAAACGTTAAATTCTAGTAGTGCCAAATGCCATAGTTTGTATCTCATAACTCAATGTGGCAAACATTATATTATACCATTTTTCATCCCAATTTTTTCTATACCTTTTTATTTTTATTTCGTTTTCCCTTTCCCTTTTCACCTTTATTAAATACACACATAAGGAATAGGAAATGTAATACCCATAATTACCTCTTGTTTTCATAACTAAGTAGTCCTTAGTAACCTTTGCTTTACTCATTTTGATTATTTAGGTGGCATTAGGAGCAACAGATAGCAAACAAGTATCAATTGGAGGCCAGATTTTTGGATAGTTTTCTAAAAGTTGGTGCTTATCTTTCACTTAGTATAATTATAGTTAATATATATTTGTTTTTTTTGTCTTAACACGAGTTCCTTCTCTTGATTCCTTTTGACCTGCAGGAAGTGCTTGTGGGGGCGTGACTTAGATAAAGTTAATTCTTGCTTTTTGTTTGTTTCTTGCTTTGATAAGAATTCATGTCACTAAGATTTGTAATTTGTACAAACATTATTATGAATATTAGAATTTTGAATCTCTAGGGAGCCAAGTTCGAAGCCAAAGTTGTGAAGCTTGTGGAGTTAGGCTTTGGAAGATAAGCTGTGGTGCAAGCTCTCTAGCTGTTTGGTGGAAAAAAAGATCATGTTGCTAGGTTTCTTTTTGGAGGCTGAATGTGAAATATTCTCCAAAATCATTTTGTGGCACGAATAATGGTTTTAATGGGTTAATTTAGGAACTTACAGAGTTAAAATGATCAAAATACTTTTGTAATATTCAATTAAGCAATGTATACTCTTGAAAGGATAGATTCAATTCAGCTAAAAAAGAGATTATATATAATACATAAAAAATGTTATCGTATATTATACTACTATAGCTTATAACAAAGAAAAATAGTTATGTTAAGTGTTAATTATAAAAATATTTAAAAGATATAAAAACTATAATATAATACTTAAAACATGTTATTGTACATTATATTATAACAGTTTTTTATAACCTAAAAAAAGTGTTATCTGAAATATCAATAATATGTCATCTTTCATGATATAAAAATCATAATATAATACATAAACTACATAAAAAGTATTATCGTATACTATACTATAACACTTGCATTCTAACAAGAAAAAAAATGTTATGTAACGTGCCCTGAGATACAATAACACCACTTTTCTTAACAAGATGAAAAGTGTTCTCATTTAATTTTGATAACACATTGTCGGTGATATGAAAGACCTTTTTTCTAGTAGTGACGACATTCAAAACCGACACCGAAACTATTTAGCATGAGTTTTGAATTGACTTTAAAATCATTTTTTGTAGTAGTGTATTTTCATTTGACAACCAAATTTCTTCAAGTTTCGCAATTGGCAGCTATTTCTGATGAAGTTTTTAGGTATAAACCTATAAATAACCTTAGATTTGGATTGTGTTTATATGGTATTAAATTGTTACAACATTCAAAATGTTAAAGACTCAAGCAACTCTCAAATACGTAGTTTGTTATTCTCTTGGTACTAAACTGAGAGGTGTATCTAAAACTAAAAATGAGGAAGTTGATGGAAATTTCTTTAATGAGATCAACTTTTTAGTATGGGTTAGCCATGTATAGTGTTGATACAGAAATCTGGTTGACGGTCAAAGTGTATCATATAAGCTATTTTTTCTGTGTAGATGTGGTGACCTGACGTCGAGTCAGGCCGAGCTTAACGAAATTGACAGCGTTTTCATGAGATGATGTCATTGAAGTCGTAGAGCTATCTACAAAAGAAGAAATGATCAAAGGTCGGGGGAGCTGTTCCCCCAATTCCACTCCGTTGCTTAAGTCAGCTAGGAATTTGTTTAATCATTTTGAGAGAGAACAACTGGGAAACAGTTTTCACATGTCAGAGCAAATGAAAGCATTTGTCAGAATGTAAAGAATTACCTTTGGAATCAAATAATGAGGGTATTTATAGGGGTTTGAGAGAGGAGACAACAAGAAATGGGAGCTATTTTCAAAGAGAGAAATAGGCACCATTCTTGTTGTGCCATGTGTCTTTTTAAGACATGGGACACTATGTCACAAATCATGGGTCTCTTCTAATGCTGATTACAAGGACTTGTTTGCTTACGTGTCACTAATCAATCATTTGATCGAAACTGAGAGTTTTGGGGCAACTTAGAATTTGAGATCTTGCATATCAAATTGACTAAGTGTTGAAAGGCCCTTTGAAAAACTCAGTGATCCGAGAAGGAGCCGGACGTAGAGAATAGCTCATCGCGAGCTGATTAGAGCTAGAAATGCATAATAATTACTATATATTTGTTAGCATTTGGTATAAATTAGAGCCTTGATTATATATTAATGCCTTAATTATTCTTAGATATTGTGTTCAGTTTCATTTGTTGTTTTTATGCATTTTAAGGTCTTTTGAATCTAAAAGAAGTTTAATAATGAAGATTGAGGGATAAAGTTGAAGTATGTTGGAGCTTAAGAGTGAAGTCAGAAGAAGAAAAAGTCCAAAGATCCACTTTTAGGGGTTCGTGCCGCAGCTCCCCTGTTTCGTGCCGTGCCCGTCCACATAGCAGGAATCCGTGCCTAGACACTCACGCCATGGCGCGTATGCACAAAAATTGCCCAGTGTCTGCGTCGTACAACCCACGGTGCGGCGCACCCTATTCTGTGTCGCGGCGCGCCCCTACGAGAACAAGCATAATTTAGGGTTTTTAACTTATCTTTTTATGGTTTCTTAACCTAGATATGACCTAGACTTTTT
The DNA here is from genome assembly GCA_010015005.3 of Ulmus americana. Lineage (NCBI taxonomy): Eukaryota > Viridiplantae > Streptophyta > Magnoliopsida > Rosales > Ulmaceae > Ulmus > Ulmus americana. The sequence goes on from WUAT03395664.1 coordinate 2,925, forward strand.
ATTTTATAAATAGGCAATTAGGGAACTCATTTTATTAATTGAGAAACAGTTTTTAGATCATAGGATTCATCTCTGGAGAGAGTGTCAAGCCTTTGAAGATGTTTTGTGGCTGACGATCCTAGCAAAGCTAGGATGGATCTCTTAGGTGTAGTGCTTCCATGTTTTCTAATTTCAATTTATACTATGTGATAGCTAGTTGTTTATCTATTTCAATTTCTTTCAATAAATAAGCTATTTATGCATGTGATAGATGTTTGAATGATTTATTTAGTATTTGATTTTATGTGAGAGATAGAGTTTTCATTCTATGTGAAAAGATAGATTGTTTGATTGTTTTACTTTTAAACAAATATAAGTTTAGTTAGGCTTTTCTTATGTCAGCTAATATGAGTAATTAACAATCAATCTAGATTAATTTTGTAGGATTGTCGCTGAAGAAACATCTTATAAGACGGATCAAATTTAGGGCTTAATTAAGGAATTATTGGAATAGATCAACATGCAAATTGAAATTAGGGTTTGGATAATGAACCTTGAGTGAAATTTGAAGTTTTGTGTTTTTAACTATTACTTTAATCCTTTCTAAATTCATTCATTTAATTTTATTTATTCTATTTCAGATCTTTACTTCTTTGTTACCAAGTTCCTTTCTTTTCTGTCATCATTTCTTTGTGGGATAGACACATCTTCTATACCGTAATAACCACATATAAAGTTAAGCGTAATCATGACCTAGGCCCTTGGGGTGGGGTGTACCGAAGAATGGGCTGACCCATAGAGTGAGTAGCTCATAAGTTGGGCCTTCCATGAGTTAGGCTATGACATAGAGCCTAGGAATGGGCCTTCCATGAGTTGGGCCATGACATAGAGCCTAAGAACGGGCTGTCACATTGAACCCATGTGATGGGCTATGATGTTGAACCCTACTGTGAAATAACATGGCACGATGCCAGCTGTTCCGTTAGAGGGGTAAAATAGTTAATACAAAATTTTGCCCAAACAGTATTCCATTGGAGTTATTTCGGCCAGATCGGGGAAGAAATCACCCAGGAGATTTTGAGTCAGGGTAAGCTTTCTGGTGCCAAAATAGGAAGTTGTTGTGCTTCCATGCAAAAGTTTAGCTAGTCTATCATAACTAAGTTAAATGTGAAATTTCTTGCACCCATCGTAATGAGATCTCGGTAAGCTTGAAGAAAAATTGAGTGTAGAATCCGTTGAAAAGGCTAAAAGAGAAAAGAAATGCATGTCCAGATTTAAAAGAAAAAAATATTGATTCTAAGATTAAAAGAGGATTTCTAAGAAGAAAATTATTATTAGGCATCTCAAAAGAAACAACTCAAACCATTAGGATTAATATAGGAGAAGGATTTTTAGGAAGGATTTATCGAGATCTGAACTTCTAAAGATCTTAAGAAAAAGAGAGAGTTGAAATTCTTAAGGAAACCAAATAGTAAGCAATTAAAAATCTGGAACTTGTATAAGGAGCATTTTCTAGAATTTAGAAATGAAGAGCAAAACTTAATATAAGTATGATCTATGTGTGTTTAAGTAGAGTTCTGAAAGAGGAAAAGAGTGATTTCAGAGGATAGCAAAATGGTAAGTGCAGACCTTACATACAACATGGAACAAAATTTTTTTCGAAAAATATATGTGTAGTTTTCCTATCGTATGTGAAAATTGAATATTACTTACATTGCTGATAAGAAATAGGTGAACTAGATGAATGACATGTTACCTTAGTATTTTTACTTGGTGGATTTATTTACATGAGTAATTACCTTACTAAATGTGTGAATTTAAATGTGATTCAAAGTATGCCATGGAATTCTTAAGTGAGTTATGAGTACTCCAAAGCTAGTTGATTAGGTCTCCCCCAACTCCTCCTAGTAGTGCACATGTGGTACTACACAAGAGCCTGAGATATTAATGGTAAAGTTTTTACAAATAAAAAGGAAATTATTTTAAAATATGTTTGAAAAGCATTGAGTCTGCATAAGCAAGGTGTTGCCCTAGACATTTTGATGCATTGAGGATTTTCCTACTATTTATTTGTGAAAATAGTGTGTGAGAATGATATATCATTGTTTATGTTTTTGCCTGGTTGGATGAAAATCTTTTAACAGGTGAGTTTGTGGTTCGGCTGGAAGGCCCAGGTAGATACTCGGGAGGGAAGAGATGGCATCCAGAAAGCAAAGGTCGGAACGCCATCACAAATAAATTTGTTGAAGTAACTATATTCATATGATGAGTAAATTGTACGGTTTATGAGTTTATGTTTGTTCTTGATGAGCCTTGGCTCACGACTTACGTTTGTGTTGTAGGTAACTGGCTATGGTACCTATGAAGCATCGATGCCAAATTGTTGTGGAATTGCTGGGTAGAGTTGGCCTAGAAGGGGTGGCGTAGGACTCACAGCACTATACTAATCATGATAGATCCAAGGGAATTTTAAACAAATAACTTCGGGCTTCATTGCTCCCAGTTGGTTGTATTTAATATTATCATTATTGCAAAATTTAATACCAACAAATTATCACCCAGAAAGAAACTAATTAAAATAGTTTTGTGAGATTATGTGATGAACTAATTCTACCTGATCCAAAAGCTTTTATGGAAATCATTCTCAAAAGATTTTATAGCTTTGAACACCGCTTGAATTTCAAACATGTAGAAGTACTCTCTTTTTTTTCAATAAAAAAAAAATGACCACTTTTAAATAGATTAACTCCTTGAATTATGGGTAGAATTTCTGGGCCATCACATTTTAATTTAGAATTTAATAATATCCAAATTTAAGGGATTAATAAGTCAAATATTAATCTAATTAAATCAACAAAATTATAAATTAATTTAAATTAAGGTAATTACCATACTTAATCAAGGTTTATGAGATAATTAGGGTTAATTGATAATTAACCAGATTAATTGAGCTTGAAAGTTACTCAAGTTGTTTAAGTGGTAATCGAGATTAATCTTGATTAACGATAAGATACAATTAAGGCCAATTAAACCTTAATCAAGAATTATTACGATTTAAATAGAAGTTTTTGAATCGTTAAATGTGACTATGTGCATGACTAGTTGAAACGATTAAGATTAGAATGAGTCTAATTAGAGTATGCTCTTAATTAGGACGCGACTCGACAACAGAGAAAAATGGGTGAGGGTTTGTATGGAGCACTACAAAACCATAAGTACAAACCTTACCTACAACATGGAACAAAATTATTTTCAAAATGATATGTGCAGTATGCTTAATGTATGAATATGTTATATGATGATATACATGCTTTGAATATAATAAACTATGGAATATGTGAATTATGCTATGCAAGCTATGAATATAATGATTTATGTGTGATGAAAAGGATGATAATAGTATGATTATGAGCATTGCGTGAATCTATGTCGTTATACACATACGTGTATTCAAATACAAATATGATTTCTGGAACTTTCTCGAAAGCAGTCTCCATTTCATAAAGTATGATATGCACAAAATCATAGTTTTCCAGTTAAGAGACACGAAAGTTTTAAACAAATGATGATGTTTAAAGAGGAAGTGTCGTACTCAATCTCCCGCAAGGTTTGAGGCTATATATATATATATATATATATACATGATCTAATACTAAGACCATGGTTTATGTTGGCCCTAGGTTGCTCCCTTGACATACTCTATTGGTGGCACGCATGGTACGCACACAAGGGCCCATAATAATGATAAGTAAACGTTTAAATCTTGATAATTTTTAAACATTAATGTTTTCAAAATTTTGAGTCTACATCAAAAGAGTTTCCTAATGTGCATCTTAATATGTGTTGATGATTTAAAATTGTGTGGATTGATTTTATGATAATGTGATCATGTTAAGTGGATTGCACTGTTTTGTGATAATGTTTGTACTTGTTGAGCCTCAGCTCATGATTACGTTCATGTTGTAGATAACAAGGGTAAAGCACTTGTCTAGTACATTGGTGGATTGTCAAGTCTGCTGGGCAAGACTTGTTTGGGAGGTGGGCATGGGAAACCCACTACACTGTATTTTGTTTTTTCGCTGATGAATGTAATGTTCTGAAAGATTTATACACTTGGTTTGTAATATATAAGTATAGCAAGTCTCATGACTTGTTAGCAACTTTATTTATGCATTTACCTTATTTTCCGCAATTGCTTTAGAAAGGATAAGTGACAAATGAGTTTACCAAGACGCAGAAATATTAAAAAAAAAATCATAACCAAGAGTTTTCCAATGTTACAAAAAAAAATGACTTTGATTTTCAATGAGTTATGAACATGTTTTTCAAATAAGTCATAGTAAATTTGAGATCATCACAAATGAAAATCCTGATAAATTTTAAAACTTCTCAATTGTGATTTTGTCATTGATTTGATAATATAATCGGCAATATTTGTTGAATAATTGCTATGTTTGGATTAACACATTTAAAAACATACGAGATAGTATTTGTTGTGCATCATTGTGTTTAAGAGAACACAAATAAGAAAATGTATCAAGTAAACCCTAATAGAAGGCTTATTCCAAATTAGATTCATACGATCGGAGACTCGATGGGACAGACGATGAGAGCACCATCTGTGTAGGTCGGACCATGAAGAAATCTTGGAAGTCCGAACCAAGGAAATGTATAAATTCCAAATAAAATTTTATACTGAGTATCTTAGTGCAATTACCTAAAATTGAGGGTCGATGACTAACAAACAAATATTAATGTACAAGAAATGTACAGACAAAGGTAAATATTACAAAAACAATAATAATAAGTAAATTTACGAAATTTAGAAATAATGAAATATGCAAATTTTGAGATTATAAATAAGTAAAAATAAGTGATATCATCTACAATATTATACTATTTGCAAAAATAATAAAATGCTATTATATATATATATATATATATATGGATATTTCTACAATATACACAACAAAATTATGTATATTGATACAAACAAGATAAATGTATTGTAAGTTCTACAACTTGGTCTTTTTTTACTTTGACTGACTTGCTACAACAAGTTACCTTATTTTTTCTTTCATTCCTTATAATATGTTCCATTCCTGATCATATATATATTTTTCATTCCTGATTTAATTTTTCCATTGATTCCAAATAAAGATAAATAAATAAAAAAGGTTTCCTTCTCCTATCATTCTCTTTTCTTCCTCCTCTTGAACCATCTCCCTTCACCTCCTCTTCTCCTTCTCTTCTCTCCTACTCATCTTTGATTTTACCAAATGAAGATAGTGACAAGGGATTTGGTTTGATTTGAGAATTTAGGGCATATATTAATTTGGGGCAAATATTTGGGGAATTAGGATTTAGGCCAGTTGATTACAAACGAGTCACCTAGTGGATTTAGGGAAAATTTCAAACTTGATGGTGATGCTGAGTGGATTTAGGGCTTTATCATTGCGCTTGTAGTAAGTGCTAGTGGTGAATCGATGACATCTCTAGCAGGGGTTTTCTTTATGCAGTGGAAATTTCAAACTGTTGTAAGCTCCTTTCTTTATGCAGTGAAAATTTTACATTAAGAGTTAGTCTTTATGAGAGATTTGCAGAGCATATATGATTAGGTGTGGTCATTAGCATGGGACATTAGATCAGAGATCAACTAAGTTTTATGTTTTCCAAGTAAGAAGATGAAGTAGACAGATAGTCAATAGAGGATCTGCTAGAAATGTACTACTAGAGATGATCTATGATCTATGATGTGTCAAACTGTCGTAAGCTCCTTTCTTTATACAACAAATTTTTTTACATTAAGAGTTAGTCTTTATGAGAGGTTTGCAGAGCATATATGATTAGATGTGGTCATTAGCATGGGACATTAGATCAAAGATCAACTAAAATTTGGGTTTTGCAAGTAAGAAGATAAAGTAGATAGATAGTCAATAGAGGATCTACTGGAAATGTACTTCTAGAGATGATCTCTGATCTATGATGTGTCAAACTGTCGTAAGCTCCTTTCTTTATACAGCAAATTTTTTTACATTAAGAGTTAGTCTTTATGAGAGGTTTGCAGAGCATGTATGATTAGATGTGGTCATTAGCATGGGACATTAGATCAGAGATCAACTAAGTTTTGTGTTTTGCAAGTAAGAAGATGAAGTAGATAGATAGTCAATAGAGGATTTGCTGGAAATGTACTTCTAGAGATAATCTCTGATCTATGATGTGTCAAACTGTCGTAAGCTCCTTTCTTTATACAACAAAAAATTTTACATTAAGAGTTAGTCTTTATGAGAGGTTTGGATAGCATATATGATTTTAGATGTAGTCAATAGCATGGGACATTAGATCAGAGATCAACTAAGTCTTGTGTTTTGTAAGTAAGAAGATGAAGTATATAGATGGTCTATAGAGGATCAACTAGAAATGTTACCTAGAAAGATTTTTTTAGATATAAATAGTGTTAGGAAATACATTAAGAGGATCGTATAAGCATGCATTGAAGAAATTTTCAGGAATTAGAAATACAGAGTTTATTCGGACTTGCAATCAAAGTTATGAGAGAACATTGACTTTATCAGAGAATTTTGGTTGGAAGATGCGCCTAGAAATAGGAATATAGAGTTTATGCAGACTTAGAATCAAAGTTCTTGCATTTATGGATGTGGAGGGCCTATTGCATCAATACACTTTGGGAGGTATGCAACAGAGTGCATTGATGCAATAGCTCCTCTATATCCAAACATGTGCCTGGGCTCTATGTCGAGAAATTTCTAAATTGTTTGTGCAATCTAAACAAGGTGATTATAGATGCATACTTTTGAGCTTGAAATGAATTTGAAGGTGACAATTATGTTGATTGTATATATAATTTGAGTCTAAGATTTTTGGTTCTATTCTGGATTAGCTTCTAACTACTAATAACTTGGATTTTGTTTTACTTCATTGTTAAATACCGAAAGTAGTAAACGCCAGTAACACGAATAACAGGTGCGTTTTATCTTTAGATATCATGTAATCACGATTCACAATTTTTAACTAGGATTGATAGGTTATAAAGCTTTCTTTTGTTCATTGTGTTGGTTTTCAATTAGTTAATATTTTGCACTAGTGATTTATGAACTACTATAAGCTTTGTCATTGTATAGTTGAATGGTTCCAACAAATTCGATTGATGTGTTGATATATTATTGACTCTTGCTTTGCCTTTATTGCACCTTTTTTCTTAACAGACCTACACCACCATTGGCGCAATTGTATTTGTTAGAAGAAATTGTTAATGAAGTTGCATCTTTCATTCGGGATCATGTAAACACTTTGCACTCAGTTTATCAGGAATATTGACATTGGTGAAGACTTAAGGTCATTCTTCAAAGCAGTTGTGTTCCTTTATCTCCTATCTTTTATTGGTAGCTTGACTGATTTTCTAACATTAGCCCATCCCAATAAATTATTTGTCTTACAGAGTTGGTAACACTACAACAAAACCGGCCAATTTTTTTTTTATTAGTGATATTGTTTTTATAATTAAAAGAATGCGTTTAATTTTTACTAAAAAATGTTGGTTTGTATTACATGAATATTACCTCATTTTTTAATTAAAAAAAACTTTGTATAAAGTGGCTAAATTTTTATATTAAAAACTACGTTTTTCTTGATAAAACGCGGTGAAAGAGCTAATATTTTTCCCTCTATTTTTATTTTTCCCACTAAAAAAAAAAAAAAACATTGTTTTTGGCCAAAATTTGTAAAAACTACATTTTTAGCTTTATAAATTTTTCATCTTATTCATTGTGTCATAGCTGTGCAAATCTAATCCAAGAGGCAGAGCATCTACATTTTTTCTCTTCGAAAGGTTTCCCCACCTTCCACCCCCATTTCGTCAATCCCTCATCTCCTTCTTCCACAAAATCCATCCCCATATTCTTAGATATAAGTACATCCCCATTTTCTCAAGGCATTTATAAATACAAATTGCCCAAATTTGCAACTCAGTGTTTAATCGCCACACGAAATTCAGCTAAAAAGAGGCTCTTCCTTTATCTCCCTCTCTCTCGCCGACCTTCTCTTTCTTCTTCAATGGATCCCTGAAAGGTATGTTCTAAGTTCTAATCTAATTCCCTTTGTTATTTTAATTTGTTCAATGTTTCTTTCAATCTTGTTTTGTTATCTATTGAATTATAAATTTCCTCAACTTTGTTTGTTAGTTTCAATTTCTTATTCTAAAATTTGTTGAATAAGAAAGAAAATAGATGGATTCATGTCGATGGATTAGGATAAAGATAGAGTGGAACTTATGAGACTGTGTTTGGTTTATTTTATTATCTAGATTAATTATGTTGGTGTTTTAGCTTGCTTATGATTGACTATTGTCTCTTTTGTTTTGTAATTTAGTACCGCCATGCAAGTGCTTTCAACGCTCCTTTCTGGACAACAAATTCTGGTGCTCCAGTTTTTAACAACAATTCATGATTGACTATTGGACCCAGAGGTACTCATTAGAGTTTTGTTACTTCCTGTTATTGGTGCGTGTATTTTGGTGGATTTTTCCTTCGAAATTGGGGGTTGTTACTTTTCTTTAACGCGTCGATGCTGTTAGTGTTTGTGGAGTAATTCGAAAATTGGGTAGCTATGAGTTTTGCATATTGTATCTTTTGGGACTGTTGTCCTCTTTTTTCCCTTTAAAGAAAAATCATGGCTGGGAATTTTTGTCATCCATCTTTTGGTCTTGATTACATTTCTGTTGTGTGTGCAACAAGCCTCAACACTACTGAAACCCCAATAAGTGGAAACCCAATTTCCTTTTGAACAACTGAAAAGCATAGTTTTTCCACTAACCTTATTTCTTACAAGGATAGAGTATTAGAAATCTGAGCTGTGTTTGTTTGACAGGTCCAATTCTCCTCGAGGACTACCACCTTGTGGAGAAACTTGCTAATTTTGATAGAGAAAGGATTCCAGAACGTGTTGTTCATGCCAGGGGAGCTAGTGCAAAGGGGTTTTTTGAGGTAACCCATGATATTTCTCACCTGACTTGTGCTGACTTCCTTCGAGCTCCTGGAGTTCAGACACCTGTCATTGTTCGTTTTTCCACTGTCATCCATGAGCGTGGCAGCCCTGAAACTTTGAGGGATCCTCGTGGTTTTGCGGTGAAGTTCTACACCAGGGAGGTGAGGTTTTTAATGACAATTTAACTTGCAAATTTTGAATGACCTAATATGCATTTAGTCTACATGTATAAGGTTGTTCCTACAATCCTACTGGTAATGTACGATGGTTCTTTGACCAGGGGAGGGGAAAAAATATTTGTGCATATTCTCAAAGTATAGTTTCACTAGATTAGATTGTCTTGAGTTTTGTTGAATATGGGGTTTCTCAAGTTCCATTTTACATGTTTTGGCCTCATTCTTTTATGTGCAGGGTAACTTTGATCTTGTTGGAAACAATTTCCCAGTCTTTTTCATCCGCGATGGGATGAAATTTCCTGACATGGTCCATGCTCTTAAACCCAACCCCAAGTCTCACATCCAGGAGAATTGGAGGATCCTCGACTTCTTCTCACACCATCCAGAAAGCTTGCACATGTTCTCCTTCCTATTTGATGATCTGGGTATTCCACAAGATTACAGGCACATGGAAGGCTCTGGTGTGAACACCTATATGCTGATCAACAAGGCTGGGAAGGCACACTATGTGAAATTCCACTGGAAGCCCACGTGCGGAGTTAAGTGTTTATTGGAGGATGAGGCTATTAAGGTTGGAGGAGCGAATCACAGCCATGCCACCCAGGATCTCTATGACTCAATTGCTGCTGGCAACTACCCGGAGTGGAAACTTTTCATCCAGACTATTGATCCTGATCATGAGGACAGATTTGACTTTGACCCACTTGATGTAACTAAGACCTGGCCTGAGGACATCGTGCCCCTTCAGCCAGTTGGTCGATTGGTCCTGAATAAGAACATCGATAACTTCTTTGCTGAAAATGAACAACTTGCATTTTGCCCTGCCATTGTGGTCCCTGGTGTCTACTATTCGGATGACAAATTGCTCCAAACTCGTATCTTCTCCTACTCTGATACCCAGAGACACCGTCTTGGACCAAACTATCTTCAGCTTCCTGCTAATGCCCCCAAGTGTGCTCATCACAACAATCACTATGATGGTTTCATGAATTTCATGCACAGAGATGAAGAGGTACTGAGTTCTTTCTTCTTTTTTTTTCCTTTGAATTTTGATAATCCAAATTCATACTGTATTGTCTATTTATTAATGCCAATCTGATTCATTTGTAGATTGATTACTTCCCATCAAGATACGATCCTGTTCGTCATGCTGAGAAGTACCCAATTCCTCCTGCCATTTGCTCTGGGAAGCGTGAGAAGGTCAGTTTGCATTATATATATAGCTAATTTATTGACTAGGAAATATGAAGCTGATATTCTTTTGTGGTGAATACAGTGCATTATTGAGAAGGAGAACAACTTTAAGCAACCTGGAGAGAGATACCGATCATGGGCACCGGACAGGTATGTGTGGTGACCCTGTGCCCTTAAAAGTAAATATTTCTGTTTTGGTATCATATGTATGCACCCATTTTGATAATTGATTTGATTTCCACATTATGATTTTTCAGGCAGGAGAGATTTCTCCGCAGGTGGGTTGAAGCCTTATCCGACCCACGTGTCACTCATGAGATCCGCAGCATCTGGATCTCTTACTGGTCTCAGGTAAGTCTTCTGTGAAGTTTTTCCATCCCCAAACGCAAAAGTTCAAAGTCGGAATACCATTCTGATATTATGTTGTTTGTTTTGGTGATGGTAATATAGGCGGACAAGTCTTTCGGCCAGAAGCTGGCATCTCGTCTCAATGTAAGGCCAAGCATTTGAGAGTGATGACATGGGAGATGTTGGAGTTTGGAAGAAAGAGTTGAAGATGGTATAGGGGTGAAAATGCCGGTGAGATGGAAGCATGAAACAAATGTTCAAAATCTTTTGTTGTTGTGTTACAGTGTCATATACTAGAGAACCTTCTTGTACTAAATGGGCTCTTTGCCCTTGTGTTATGATTCTTATCTATCTAATAAATACCGGTTCTATGCGCTAGTTTCACTCTAATTATGTTTTAATGTTTTTTTTAGGTGATAGTTCCTATTATTTTTCCTCTCTTCTAAGGTGTCGTATAGCTATTAGGGTAGCGATATTAAAATTGCACAAAATAGCATTCTCATACTATGACACCCATTTCTTCTGATTTTTTATTTGCGGATTTTAGCCCTCTTGATATCTCATCTGGCACTATTTGGTAGTTAGTACTTGCCATATTTCATTTTGCTTTATAGATAATTGTTAAATTTGTTCATTAGAGGCCATATGGCTCGTTCAAGGCCAAATTATACATGGGAACTTTCTGATGAGATTTAACTATTTTGCTAACATAATTCATTCTACACAGACAGAAACATAGGTTCCATGCTTGATTCTGTGGCAGAAATATTATCTTTATTGTTTATTATGTATACAAGCATATATAATATGTAGAGAAAAAATTCCATTACATGTCAATATAAATATATAACAATTGTGCAAATGTTTTACCTACTAGCTATTTCATCTGAACCCCACCCACATATTTAAGCATAAGTATATACAAAAGATGAAAAGAAATAGATAACAAAATTTCAACTGAATGGAAGTGGAGGAATTAGCGTTGGCCATATAGGATGGATAATAGGCACAACACCAAAGTTGATACCCTCATGTGAATCATCAATATATGGAAAAGGTCCAACTTGTTTACACTGGTTTTCCTGAATGTAGTATTCATAACTATGATTCTGATACGCCGTGTAAATGACATTCTCATCGTTTGGATGGAAACCAAGCAGAGTCATTCCCATAAGTACACTATAGTCAACCATCAATCTTACATCGTGTTTCAAAACCCAAGAGTAAGATCCATCCTCGTTATAGTTCAACTCCCAAATTTTCAAAGTATTGATCAACTTTGAGAGTTGCACTCGCCCACGAACAACTCCAAGACGTACTCTGTGTCTGTCACGAACCCCCCAGTTGCCAAAATCTGCAGGCAAGTCAATAAAATAGCATCGTATTGCATCTGTATCGTTGAATGGATCAAATGCAGCAATTACTTTGGATGATTGTAGCTCATAGATAATTCCATTGCATTGTACCATACTAATCCCTCCAGGAACAAACCACTCTTTCGGAGGATACAAATGGCTGGACTTGCTCCATACTCCAGTGTCGGAACAAAATATTCTCACTTCAAATTGAAAACCAGCATTCCCTTTGGATTTAAAATGAGCAGCGTTACTGAATAAGACCACCTTGTATTGGCATTGGGTGTCGCTACATCTAGTTGGCTTGCATACAATTGCACATCTGGAAAAACGTTCATCTTCATTCTGGGGAGCCTCAGGGAGTGCAAGCTTTTGCGCAGTAAGCGGATTGCAAATGGAGTAATGTGTGCAAATACCTGAATCACAATCACTGCACGCCACCAACAACAAATCATCACACCATGCCTTCACATGCAGTGACCCATCTATGAAACTCATGTAATTAGATGGTGATTTTCCATGAAGAACTTCGGATTCTTCAGAAGATAGCACCCAAAATGGTTTCCCCTTACTATAACAGAACATAATTGTGAAGTATGGTGTGTAGAAATAATCCAAAGTTGGCTGGCAACATGAATGATGATGGTGGATGAAGCTGCGAATAAAGCTAGGATGAAAAATCAAAGAATGCCAACGCTTACAGACGAAGCTGATTCTAAATGCTGATCGCCAATCAGGAAGTCGAAGAAATATTTCAGATAATACACCATCAGTAACAGAATTCATGAATTTGGATGCTGCAAACAAAAACCATAACAATTAGCTATTACAATTGTACATTCCATGCCAAAATCGAGGTATATTGATATTGTATATACACTTTAAACATGAACATCGTAGATACAATTACAAATTCAAAAGCACAACTCCAACTACGCTTGAGGGCTAAAGAACAAACTCAAACTACAAGTATGCTTACCATATTCAAAATTGTTCATCTCTATCTTTGGCTCATGGCTTGTATTTGTATCAATGTTTTTTCTCTGAAAAAAAAAAAAAAAAGCAAAAAAAAAAATTACATACTTTCCATAACATGAGTGATCAAGAAACACATGGTAAATTTGTAAACAATAATAATAATAAAAAAGGGTAAGCATAGATATCACAACAAAAAACTATAAAATTCATATACTTGTTAAGCGGAACATGATCACAAACAGTATATAACAAGTAAAACCTTAAATTTCCCCCATCCCGAAAATATATATATGATTAACATCAAAGAAAAACCTAGAAAACAAAGAAAAAAATAAATGGAAACCTTTTGTCCGGAGAATTGTGGCGATGGATTCAAAACAAGCCCAGCGGAGTCCATCGAAACCTCACTGCGAATAACGAACACAATTAGATGAGACGGAAGAAGAAGAAGAAGAAGATGATGAAGAAGACAAAGAATCAATCAACACATAATAAGCTTACGAGTTTGAAGATTCGTCTGGATTAGACATCTCCACTACAAAGATTGAAGAACCAACAATCTCGCTCAAACAAGAGTTTCCTCGTACAACTCTCAATTGGGGTTTCTTCAGTTCCTATTGGGTCTGGGCCTAATATATAAACTACAGAAATGCCCCTAAAATGAGGCATCAAAACATTATACCCTTGTTTTACTCCCATATCTATTTCTATTTCTATTTCTTTGTAATTTATCATTTTATGAAGGGGTAAAATAGAGAAAAAAAAAGTGGCACATATGTCATGGATTTAAAACAGGGGTATAAATGTTTTAAAAATCATTACAAAAGTAATTTTTTTTTTACCAAATATGTCCTTCCACAAACTCTACAATTTCAAAAACAAAAAAAAAATGAGGAGAAATTAAACCTTAAAAGAATAAAAAGGATGAAGGGTAAAAGTGTATTTTCCATTAAAAAATGTATAAATGTAATGATTTTTTTATAAATAAAAAAGTAATTGTTATTTAAAAATAAAGTAGTATCCATAATTTCTTATTCCACATATGCCTCATTCATGTAATGATGTAGCACATATTCTAGCTGTACACGCGCTTCGTCTTTCTAATCCATTTTCTAATCCATTTTCTAATCCATTGTCCTTGTTCAGACAACATTAGCAAACTATTCTGTAATTTAATTTATGATAATATTCATTTTTTTTTCTTTTTTTCTTTCTTTCTTTTTTTTTTTTTGTCTTCCGCTGTTGCTTCTTTATATTTTTTTTTACACCCCAAGTTCCTAAA
>WUAT03395665.1:0-10211 GCA_010015005.3 Ulmus americana
GAATGGACTGAGCATAGGAATATGTTAGCGATATGTTAGCGATGCAAATGTATAATGAATGGAGACAACGTAGGGGTCTTTGATTTGAAGACAACATAGGAGTCTTTGTAGTCTTTCTATTTTCAAAAGTTGTTTTTATTTTTGTTTTTATGACTTAGATGGGCTATTTTTATTTTTGTTTTAGTTTACTACATCCACTTAATATTGGTTTGTATTTTCCTCTGAAGTTGCTGTTCTTTTCCTTTTTATAGCCACTACGCCAGATGTGTTGGTAAATGATAAGTATGTGTTGATAATAATTATTACCAAGACATACTTATAGGTTGGTAAATGTAACAGATGTGTTAGTATTTTTTGGAAGTAAAGGTATTTACCAACACATAGTTATGTGTTGGTAAAGGATTTGATGACGTGGCAATGTATGATGACGTGGCAGCGATAATGGAATGTGACGTGGTGGGATCTGTACGATGATGTGGCGATGACGTGGCGGATCCGTCCGATGATGTGGCAGGTCAACAGTTGACCAGTCAACGTTGACTTGTTGACACGTGGCCCAATTAAAAATCGACACGTCATCATTACTATTCAAAGAATTGTTGACATGAAAATTTATGTGTTGGTAAAGAGTCATTTATGTGTTGGTAAATAGTCATTTATGTGTTGGTAAAGGTTTTTATTTTAATTAAAAATTAATTTTTTTACACTATAAATGCAACTATTATTTAGAAATATTATTTTAAATTAGAAAATGAGATAAAAAAAATACTAAATTTAATAAAACATGAAATAAAATAAATATCTAATGATCTAATAATAAACACAATCATCAAATAGACTGTAATAATAAATAATAAGTAGCGCGGAAAATCAACATAATAACAAGTATAATAAAACAAAATAATACAATAATAATAACAATACTAAGATGTAAGAGCTGAACCCTGATCAAGAACCTATGGTAAAATAGGTGGCGATGGCAAAACCCCTCTAGCCACAAGCTCGCCATGCAAATCTCTCATCTGCACAAGCTCGCCGCGCATCTCCAGTGTCTTGTTAGAAATATAAGACTTTGCAACAATAAGTTCCGCTCGCAAAGATACAACATCCTTAGAAGTTTGATCAGATTGACCGACAGTAGAGGCCGTCTCCGTATAAGTGGCATGATATATGCCCTATTATATGAGTCAAGTAGACTGTCGCCCCAGGAAAGTCTCCAAGATATCTAGATTCGACATAACCTTGGGATCATACTGGCTTCTCAAACTCATCAAACAAAATAAGTACACATGTAAACAATCAACCTTTTACATTGTACATAAACATTCAGCATTAACTTGAAGTAAAACACACAAGCCTTTTACAAATAATAGCAAAGATTTTATCAAATAAATTCATAATTAATTATTTTATTATTTTTAATGGTAATTAATATATAAATAATTATAATTTTTTAGTTATTATTTATTGTTAATAATTACTTTTCTTATTTTTAATTAATAATAATTAACTAGAAGTTTGAAAGTAGTTAGTACAAAGTAATTACGAACTTTATAATTAATTAATTAATAATTAGTCACTGATTATTAATTACTATTTGTTAATTAGTTCAAAATAATTATTACCAACTATTATTGATTATTAATTATTATTTACTATTTACTTTGGATTAACTATTACGAGCCATTATTATTTATAAATTACTTCATATTAATTATTATTAACAGAAAATTATTACTAATTAAGTTTTATTTAGTAGTTAAATTAAATTTTTGTTAATAATTACACAATGTAGTTAGCGAGAACAAATTAAATATTAATTGTTATGCAATTTTAATTAAGTTATTCATTAATAAATATACCACTAATAGGCTTACATTAATCTTGTATTAATTAAAAAGTTGAATAATTTTTAAAAATTAGTTATTAATTAATAGTTATACAACTAATAAATTTATTGCGTCTATATTAACCTTTATTTTAAAAAGCTCAATAATTTTTTTAAATTAGTTATTAATTCCTAATTATGCTACTAATAGACTATTGAGACTAAATTAACAATTTTTTATTAAAATGTTCAATAATTTTTTAAGTTAATTATTAATTCATAATTATGCTATTAATGGGCATATTGAGACTAAATTAACCATTTTTAATTAAAAAGTTCAATAATTTTTAAAAATAGTTATTAGTTCTTAATTATATTACCAATGGGCCTATTAGGACAAAATTAACCCTTATTCATTAAAAAAGCTCAGCAATTTTTAAAAATTAGTTATTAATTAATACTTATAATACTAATTGGCCTTTTGGACATACATTAACTATTATTAATTAAAAAACTAAATAATGATTAAAAATTAGTTATTAATTAATAGTTATACTATTAATGAGCCTATTGGGCCTACATTAACCCTTATTCATTAAAAAAATCAATAATTTTAAAAAATTAGTTATTAATTCCTAATTAGACTAGTAATGGGCCTATTCGGCCTACATTAACAATTGTTAATTAAAAAGTTGAATAATTTTTAGAAATTAGTTATTAATTAATAATTATAATACTAATAGACCTATTGGCCCTAAATTAATCCTTATTTGTTAAAAATCTCAATAATCTTTAAAAATTAGTTATTAAGTAATAATTCTAATACTAATGGGCCTATTGGCCCTAAATTAACCCTTATTTGTTAAAAAGTTGATTAATTTTTAAAAATTAGTTATTAATTAATAATTATAATACTAATAGGCCTATTGGCCCTAAATTAACTCTTATTTGCTAAAAAATTCAATAATTTTTAAAAATTAATTATCAATTAATGGCTATAATTCTAAAGGGTTTATTATGACTAAATAACTAATTATACTGCTAATAGTCCTATCGATACTAAATTAATCATTATATTAATTAATAATTGATGTACGTTGTAAATGCCTTTTGTTAAAATGTGGATTTCTATTTTAATTACTTAAATTTCTTTAGTGGCTTTTTTTAATTGTTTAATCTTTAACATTATTATTTAAAATACTTTAGCAGATTACTGTAATTAAATAAAAAGCAACAAAGTGCGACCAAAATTATAGAAAACTTACAATTTTGCAAACTAACAATTTAACAAATCCAGCAAGCCCACGAACAAAATCACTGTATAAATCAAAAATAAAAACATAAGTTATCAAATTTTTTGTTTTCTCACCACAAAAACAAAAAATACATACCAAAATCATGAATTTATTAATATAATTATCTATCTATCTATTAATTTTCTACACATCATTATTATTTTAACATTTATAAATCTCTTTTGTCCTTTAAATTTGTTATTAACATTAATTGGTTTTCTTTTTAAATACCTAACATTTTTATAAATAAAAATAAATTCAAGAAAAGATTATCATTTGGTTTCTTTTATTTATTTATTTATTATTTATAACACTTATTCTACTTTTATAAATATATTTTTTAATTTTTATTAAAAATAATGGGCTGCAGTATTTTATTTTATTTTATTTTATTTATTTTTTATTTTTTAAAGCTACTAAACTACTCTAATATCATAATGCTTCGTCTTTCTTTTTTTTTTTTTCTACCTATCTACATACACTCTAATGCTTCAGAAAGTTTTTTTTTTTTTTTTTAGCCACCTAGACTATTAATATCACTACACTATTCATCTTCTCTATTACCATAACCGAAGCTGCACTCCACGATGCCTTGCCGGACCGGGAACGCCCAGCTCTCGCCTTCGTCGGACCGGTCACCGCCTGCCGCCAACGCCTGGTGCTGTCTCGGGCTGCTTGTCGCCGGTTGGCTGGTGCTTCTCGGAATGGTTCGCTGCTTCTTCTTCTCGGCCGCCGGTTGCCTTAGCTGCTTCTCAGCCAGTTGGCTGCTGCTGCTGCTTCGCATGGGACGCTGCCCAGCTGGCCGGCTGCTTGGCATGGTTGTCGATTGATCTGTTGGGTTGCCGGCTGGGTTGCTTGGCCGTTACCGGTTGGGTTGCTTGGCCTAACTTCTTCTCGCACGTTCTCTCTCTCTCTCTTTCTCTCTCTCTCTCTCTCTCTCTCATTTTTCCTGTGTAAATTCAAAGAGGGAATGAAAAATATTGATATAAAAAATCTCTTAAAAAGAGAGCGGGATCTCTCAAAAAGAGAGCGGGAACTATCCCGCCAAGTGAAATTTTTGTGCTACAATTTTTATATATTTAATTTAGTTTTATAATTTTTTATTTTTTTAATTATTTTACTTTTAGATTTTAATTTCATTCTCATGTTCTAATTTTTTTTAATTGATTTTTAACTTTTTTTTAATTTTTTATAATAATTTAAATTACAAAAATAAATTACCGAAATTGAAATTAAAATTAAATATTCTAAATTTCTAATTTTTTTAATTGAGTGCCCATTCCCAAAAAAATTATAACAATTTTATAATTATTACCTAATATTTTCATATATAGTTTTATTACTTTAGAAAAATAGGAAATAGATAAAAATAAATAAATAAATAAATAAAAGAAAAACAAAAATAATAGTAAGAATAATAATTCTATTTTCTAAAATTCCATGTATAATTTAACTAAATTGGTAAGGATTAAATTCATTTAGAACTTGGTATATGCGTTTTAATATAAATATAAGTGGAATAAAAATTAGAATAAGGTAAAAACATCATATTTAAAATAAAAAGTAATTAATGGGAAATTGACCCTAAAGGGTAATTAATGGGCTAAATTTTAAAAGCAAGTTTGGCCAAACTGAAAGCACGCTTGGAAAGACCAGCCCATTTAAACTAATATGTTCATCAAAATCAACGATTAAGATAGACTTTTCAATGTGTTTTTAACAAATATCAAAGATCAAATATCGACTTTTCAATGTGTTTTTGACAAAAATCAATAGTCAATATCATAAAAAAATAATAGTAATAGTAAATGTAAAAAAAAATAATAATAATAATACTAATAATAATAAAAGTAAAAAGAAAATAGTAAAAGTAAAAAAAAATATATAATAATAATAATAATAATAGTAAAAGTAATAGTAATAATAATAATAAAAGTAAAAATAATAATTAAAAGAAAATATTATTAATAATAATAGTAAGGAGAGTTGTAGTAATAATAATAATAGTAAAACCAAAAATATTAATAAAAAAAGAAATAATAATAAAAATAATAATAATAATAGTAAAACTAAAACTATTAATAAAAGAAAGAAATAATAATAATAAAAGTAGTAGTAGTAATAATAATAATAATAATAATAATAATAATAATAATAAAAGTAAAAATAATAAAAAGAAGAAAATATTAATAATAATAATAGTAAGGAGAGTACTAGTAATAATAATAAGAAAATAATAATAATAATAATAATAAAAGTAAAAATAATAACAAGAAGAAAATATTAATAATAATAATAGTAAGGAGAGTAGTAATAATAATAACAATAGTAAAACCAAAAATATTAATAAAAGAAAGAAATAATAATAATAATAAGAAAATATTAATAATGATAATAATAATAATTGTCAAAGAATGAGCCGATATCGTGATAAGTTTGCAGAAATAAGACTCGTGAGATTTCCTCTAACGGTTCCAATGACAGCTAAAACACGTAGTTCCGACGTCGATAGCTCGAGATATCGTGGAAAAACACAGAGAACAACTTGCGGGAATTGGTTCAATCCACTAACTTCAAAAATTGACAATGAATGAGCTGCAATCTTGCGACAGTCGTGGAACAAAGATTCGTGAGATTTCTTCAAACGTTTCCAACGACTCCTGGAACGCGTCGTTCCGACGTCGGTAGCTTGAGATATCACGAAAAAACACCAAAGTACGACTTGCGGCAATCGACCCAATCCACTGATTTCGAAAATTGACTAGGAATGAGTAGCAATCTTAAGATGGTCATGGAACAAAGTTCGTGGAATATTCTCTAATGTTTCCAAAGACTCTTGGAACATGTCGTTTCGATGTCGGTAGCTCGAGATATCGTGAAAAAACACCATTGAACAACTTGCCACAATCGGTCCAATCCACTGATTTCGAAAATTGACTAGGAATGAACCGCAATCTTGAGACGTGGGACAAATATTTGTGGGATTTCCTCTAACGTTTCCAACGACTCCTGGAACGCGTCGTTCTGACATCGGTAGCTCCAGATATCACGAAAAAACACCAAAGTACGACATACGTCAATCGGTTCGATCCACTGATTTCGAAAATTGACTAGGAAGGAGCCGCAATCTTGAGACAGTCGTGGAACAAAGATTTGTGAGATTTCCTCTAACGTTTCCAACGATCAAGATTGATTATTGGGTGACTTTTGACCAGATCAACGGTACAGATCATCATTTGGAATACTTTTGACCACGATCAACGGTCAACATCGTCATTTGGATGTGTTTTAACCACAATCAACGGTCAATATCATCTTTTGGATGACTTTTGACCACGATCAACGGTCAATATCATCTTTTGGATGACTTTTGACCAAGATCAACGGTCAAGATCGACTTTTGGATGACTTTAGACCACGATCAACGGCCAAGATTGTCTTTAGAACGACTTTTGACTGAGATCAACGATCAAGATCCTCTTTAGGATTACTTTTTTTGACCACGATCAACGATCAAGATCCTCTGTAGGGTGACTTTTGACCAAGATCAATGGTCAAGATCCTCTTTAGGATTACTTTTGACCAAGATCAACGATCAAGATCATCTTTAGAGTGACTTATGACCGCGCTTAACGGTCAACATCCTCTTTAGGATGACTTTTGACCGAGATCAACGGTCAAGATCATCTTTGGATTACTTTTGACCAAGATCAACGGTCAAGATCGTCTTTAGAGTTACTTTTGACCATGATCAACGGTCAAGATCCTCTTTAGGATTACTGTTGACCACGATCAACGGTCAAGATATTGTGTTGGATGACTGTTGACCACGATCAACGGTCAAGATTGTCTTTAGAGTGACTTTTGACCGAGATCAACGGTCAAGATCCTCTTTAGGATTACTTTTGACCAAGATCAACGGTCAAGATCGTCTTTAGAGTTACTTTTGACCACGATCAACGGTTAAGATCCTCTGTTCAATGACTTTTGACCAAAATTAACGGTCAAGATCCTCTTTAGGATGAATTTTGACCAAGATCAATGATCAAGATCCTCTTTAGGATTACTTTTGACCAAGATAAATGGTTAAGATCGTCTTTAGAGTGACTTATGACCACGATCAACGATCAACATCCTCTTTAGAATGACTTTTGACTGAGATCAATGATCAAGATTCTCTTTAGGATTACTTTTGACCAAGGTCAACAGTCAATATCGTCTTTAGAGTGACTTTTGACCACGATCAACGGTCAAGATAATCTTTTGGATGACTTTTGACCATGATCAATGGTCAAGATCCTCTTTAAGATGACTTTTGATCACGATCAACAGTCAAGATCCTCTGTTCGATGACTTTTGACCAATATCAACGGTCAAGATCTTTAGAGTGACTTTTGACCACGATCAACGATCAAGATCCTCTTTAGGATTAATTTTGACCATGATCAACGGTCAACATCCTCTGTTGGATGACATTTGACCAAGATCAACAGTCAAGATCCTCTATTGGATGACTTTTGACCAAAATCAACGGGCAAAATCGTCTTTCGAGTGACTTTTCACCACGATCAATAGTCAAGATCCTCTTTAGGATTACTTTGGACCAAGATCAACGGTCAAGATCGTCTTTTGAGTGACTTTTCACCATGATCAACGGTTTATATCCTCTGTTGGATGAGTTTTGACCAAGATCAACAGTCAAGATCCTCTGTTGGATGATTTTTAACCAAGATCAACGGGTAAGATCGTTTTTCGAGTGACTTTTCACCACGATCAACGGTCAAGATCCTCTTTAGGATGATTGTTGACCAAGATCAACGGTCAAGATCATTTTTAGAGTGACTTTTGACCACAATCAATGGTCAAGATCATCTTTTGGATGACTTTTGACCAAGATTAATGGTCAAGATCCTCTGTTGGGTGACATTTAACTAAGATCTAAATGGCAAACCTTGTTACCAATTTGGTCAATTTGACCAAACAGTACCGTTGACCATTGATATGTTTTAGGATAATTTGTATAAATGTCCTCTGAACTATTGAGAACTATCACATCGTCCCCTAATTATTTTTTTTCGACATTAACCCCCTCAAAGTCTTATTAATTGACAAATTTGCAACCCAAACTTTATTTAAGTTATTTTTTTCCCCAGATTTTTTGAAAAAATGACACTTTACCCCTTTAACACTTTGTCCTCCAAACTTTAATCAAGTTACTATTTTCCCCAATTTTTTGTTTCTTTTTCTTTACCCTTTCTTTTTTGCTTTTTTTTTTCGAGTTTCTTTTTTTTTCTTTTCTTTTTTTTCTTTTTCTTTTTCTTTTTTTTTTTTTTTTTGTTTTTTTTTTTTTTTTTTTTTTCTTTTTTTTTTTCTTTTTCTTTTTTTTTTTTAACAAAAAATGAATAAGAAAAGAAAAAGAAAAAGAAAATAAATGAAAGAAAAGAAAAAAGAAAATGAAAACAAAAAAAAAAGAAAGAGAAAAACGAAAAGAAAAAAAAAAGAATTTTTTTCCACCAGGCTATTAGAGACAGGCAGAAAACGAAAAAAAAAAAAAGAAAAAGAAAAGAAAAAAGAAAACGGAATAGAAAAAGAAAGAGAAAAAATAAAAATAAAAAGAAAAGAAAAGAAAAAGAAAGAAAAAGAAAGAGAAAAATAAAAATAAAAGAAAGAGAAAAAGAAAGATAAAGAAAAGGAAAAAATAAAATAAAAGTGAAAAAAAAAAAGATAGAGAAAAAGAAAAGAAAAGAATGATAAAGAAAAGAAAAGAAAAAAAGAAAGAGAAAGAGAAAAAGAAAACAAAAAAGAAAAAGAAAGAGAAAAATAAAAATAAAGGAAAGAAAAAGAAAGATAAAGAAAAAAAAACGAAAACAATAACAAAAAAGAAAAAAAAAGGAAAAAAAAAACAAAACAAGAAAAAAAAATAAAAAATAAAAAATAAAAGTAAAAAAAATTTCTTTTTTATTTTAATTTTTTTAGATCAAATTGCTGACGTTTTTAAAGTTTAGAGACCTAAAATAAAAATAAAAGTTAAGAGAATAAAATAAAAAATAAAAAATAGAATTTTTTTTTTACTCTCGGGATCAAATTGCTAATATTTTAAGAGTTGGGGGACCTATAGTGCAAAAAACCTGCAATTTATTAAAGGGTAGTTTAGGTATTTTTTTAAATATTTGGTTGACTTTCGTTGACCAAAATACCTACTTGTCCCAAAATGAATGTTGAAGGTATCTAGTGTATTTTCTCTAACGTGGGGGGTACTATTTGTCACTAATACAATGTATAGGGTACCCAACTGTCATATTATCCTAATATGAAATTATGTTATTACACAGAATTATTGGTGTTATGTGATTATGTGTTTATGAAATAATTTATTGAAAAATTATTTGAAACCAATAGTTTAAAAATGATGTTTTACAGAGATGATTTTTAATTTAATTTATTTAATTATAATAAATTAAATTAAATGATGTTTTCTTTTTAGACTTATGAAAAAGGATTATAAAAATTTATTTA
Organism: Ulmus americana; assembly: GCA_010015005.3. NCBI lineage: Eukaryota > Viridiplantae > Streptophyta > Magnoliopsida > Rosales > Ulmaceae > Ulmus > Ulmus americana. The sequence goes on from WUAT03395665.1 coordinate 9,640, forward strand.
AGTTTTAAAATTGCTTTAAGTTATATATATATATGTGTGTGTGTGTGTGCAGCATGGCATGGCTTGGCCAGGTAGGGCTTGGCTATGCTAGGCCAACCCCACACACTGCCCAGCCGTGCCATGCCTAGGCACACAACCCGTCCGAGCGCCACACCCTGCACACGATTTGTCCGAATGCCACGCTCCAATGCTATGCCGCACACGACCCAATCCGTGCTACGTCCCGCACCTCACGTCCCCAGCATGCAAGCGGCCCTCGCCCCGTGTCGACCCTGTGCCCCTCGCTCCCGAGCTAAGCTTGCACGGTCCGTATGGACCACGCCCCAAGCCGAGCGCCTAAGCCTGATCTAGTCTGCTGAGTGCCCGTATTGGCTTGACCCAAAATAATTCCTAATGATATTTTTAGCCAATCCTCCACCCATCAAGGTCGAGTGTGGTATGAAAACTAGTTAATGTCCAACCGGAATCACAAATAACCGTACAAATTTTACTAGAGTCAGCTCACAAGATGCCTACTTGGTAGACCTCCTAGCTTGGCCAGACTTGGCCAATTCTCCATTTTTGTCCAAGCC
>WUAT03395776.1:0-10211 GCA_010015005.3 Ulmus americana
TTGGGCAGAAAATTAAGCGTAATTGGAAGAAATATGAAGAAACTTGGGCAATCCTTCGGATCCTTCAGATCTGCCAGAACGTGTCCCAGTATTTTAAAGATATATTAAGGTATAGATGTTGAATTGGGTTGATTCTTGTTGCGTTGGAAAGCTAATTCTGGGGATACAATTCCGAAGAAGACCATTTCCTCAAATTTGGTTTGTATCGCCAAGGAGAAGGATGAAAATGTTCGGGTTCGGGTCCAAAGGATAGCTGAATTAGATTACTGTTTCTATAGAAAGCCTTCATTTGTATTCAATTGTAATTGCTCCTTTTGGAGGAAGACTTGAGAGAGAGTAAACATCTATATAAAGAGAATATGAGCCCACTTGTAAGGCATATTGGCCATTTGGGTAATTTTAGAAAGAAAAGCAAGTTCTAGAGAGAGATGCTCTCAACTATTGTAAACACAAGATTTCTAGAGTTATAAAGATAATACCTATAGGGAAAAGAGTCAAAAGAATGAACATGGATATAAACAATTCATATCGAACCACATAAAATTATCTTGTGTTTATTCTCCTTTCTTCTCTTTCTTTCTTCCTTCATTAGTTTCTTACCCAATTCTTGTGATTTGATCGAAGAACTTGAAAATTATCGTTAAGATTATTGTTTGTGTAGATTGAGAGAAAATCAACACAAACACATACCTAAATTGTTCATATAGGTTTTCTTGCTGGACTAGCACTTGTTTGTAAGAAACTAGTGCTAGTGGTGGTGATACTCCTTCCTCCTCAGGTTAACCTCATCATTAGTTAACCTATTGGCAAAGATTCTGAATCCTTGTCTCTTAACCTTTGTTGAAGGTTGACAATAAGTCATGAGCACCTTTATTATTGTTCTATTCCAGGTTTATCTCCCACCATTATATGTGATGACTATGTCTTCATTACTTAGCTTTAATTAACTCTCATCATTTTGTCATTCATATATCAACATGTCATATGTCTAGCACATAAAATTCATCATATCATAACCATTTAAAAACATGCCAACTGGTTACTATACACACAATCAAGATTGTGTGATTTATCCTATAGACGATATATATGTCCTAGTATTTTATATGAAGGTCCTATGCTTTGATCGGTCACTCTGGGTTCTTATCAAGATCCAATCCTTCATTATTATCCTACTCCCCATCAAGTCGGGATCGGTGCATCTCTCACAAATACCTAGTTGCTATGGAAGATACCTTAACTCTCTTCCTCGAGCACTTATCTTTGGCTCGTAGTACATCATAGTCATCAATCTGATCATAGATATAGTGTGATATCCTTTGCCAGAAAATTTGGTAAATTGATAGGTCATTTTATTACGTATTTATTGATCAATATTTGACTGATTTGATGATGTATTAAGATCGAGAGGTGATATATAATACTTTCTTCCAATGATGAATACCATGAATTGAATGCTTGACAGAGATGTGTTGCATTATTTGTGTGGTTATGTGTGAAATTCCATAGAACATAATGTGAGATACCATGGGTTAATATGTAGAAGGAATTTGATTATTGCTTGAGAGAATAGTGAATAGGTTAGGGTTATTCAATTGTCAATATGGGTAATGAATAATAATGTTAAAATAATTGATTCAAATTAGTTATGGTGAAATCAAAAACCTCAGAGCCTTAGACAAATAAATTTCATAGCAATTTTTATATAGATTTTTGTAATTTTAATCACATCACTGCGTAACATTTTTCACTTTCTCTGTTAGACTAGACATTTTATAACAGCAGCCACCAGCACTTTTCTATTTAATCAATCAAACTTTTATACCTTTAAATAGTATTAAATTAGTCAATTTTTGTACTTAGTAGATTGAATTATCTATGTGGGTTCGACACTTGATTTATCACTATATTATTTGAGAACGATTTCGTGCACTTGTCAATTTACACATCATGGCTACGTTTCTTGTCATCCTTCTAGGAGCCCGCCTATTGTTAAGGTTATTTGGTGCCCTCTCTTGTCGGTTTAACTTAAGATAAACACAAATGAGGTAATTTTTTGTAGTTCTGGTCCTGCTAGTTGTGGAAGTGTTTTTTGCTTTTGTAAAGGCTTTGTTAAGGGTTGTTTTGTTATCCCACTTAGTGTCTGTTTTCTTTTGTTGTTGGTTTGGCCACTATCATTTATGAGATTTACTATGCTTGGACATTTTTCTAGCGATGATTGTGGTTGGAGAGTGATTCTACTTTTTTGGTGGCCATCCTTTGCTCCAGTCTTGTAGAGTTTTTTAGCGTTGACATTCAACTTGGGCTAGATGTTTGGGTTTCCTTCTCAAATGGATGTCGTTGTCACCCATATTTACCAAGAGGGAAATCGAGTTGCATATTGCATGGCGTCCGCAAATGCCATCATTACTCCTACATGGTGGCAGACTATTCCAACTTCTTTTATTTCTTTGAATGTTTGTAGCTACTATGTTTTTAGGTTTTGTCGATTTGATCTTTTTTTGAATTATGTTGCTAACTCCTTTTAATTTAATTTAATAAAATAATTTGGGGTGAGTCCATGTATGTAGTGATACATATCACCAATGATCTTATAATAAATAAATAAATAAATAAATAAAGAATTAGAATACCATAATCAAATTATATATTCGTGATTCATCCTTATCATTTCTAGATCAATCTTGACCCTAAGAAAATATTGTGATCCCTAATACCGAGAATCACCAAATTTCAATAAACACACTATGAATTAGAGGTAGTCAAGATTGTTGATGTTATTGCCCTCAATTCAAATATTTATTTATTTATTTAAAAAATTTAGTTAATTAATTATGAAAAAGAAAGTTTAATTGACTTGAGTATTTAATTAGGTTTAGTATTTATTTGGACTAAATATTTATTTGGATTAGATTATAATTTAATTAAATATGTAATATATAAATATAATATAAAAAACTTGTAGATATATAATCGAGAATGGGTTGGGTCTGGAGATTTTTATTGATCCTCATCTCCGACCGAGAACTTTTTATAAATATCATCCTCAGACCATCCCTTATATTTTATCCCATTCCCGAACCATTAGGGGCGGGTCCCCATGGCCCCCGGTCCCATGGAAAAAATTGTCATCCCTACCTTTGACCAAAATATTCCAGTGCTCACTCACTATATATATATATAAAGTGCAACATAATTTTTTTTGTTTTGTTAGTGGACAAATTCAAGTTTAACACCTTTGACCCCTAATCATATATAACTCATTCACTTGATTTTATTTTTTTGTTTAGGCAAAATTCAAGTCCAAGGCCATTGCAACTATGGTGCTTTTTTTCTCTCTCACCACCCCAACTGGAATAGCTATTGGGATGGGAATATCAAGTAAGTATAATGAGAATAGCCCAACTGCTTTAATTGTGGAAAGCATCTTCAACTCTGCTTCAGCTGGGATCTTAATTTACATGGCTTTAGTTGATCTTCTGGCTACTGATTTTATGAACCCTAGGATGCAATTAAATCTAAGGCTTCAAGTTGGAGCCAATCTTTCCCTCCTATTGGGCTCTGCTTGTATGTCGCTCTTGGCTAAATGGGCCCAATTGCAACAATTTGGTGAACCATTCCCGAAATATTCAACCCCCACCCCCCAACACCACCACAATTAGGGGAATACAATGAGAACCCATCTCTTATAAGGAATTCTCCATCTCTGTTTTTGGATAAATTAATAAGAAATGGAAGCGAGAATGGAGAATTTAATACTTAGCAGGGCGAGGATGGTTAGGATTCTAGATCATACCCAGTGTTAGGACTTGAATTTTTCTACCAACAAAACCAAATTACAAGTCAGAAATGGTTATTGTTGATATTTTGACTATTTTGACACTTTTTTTTTTTTTTATAACATGAAATGACTAATTTGACACAATTTAAAAACCAATAGTTAAATTGGAACCACTTCACAAACTGCCTAAGTGAGTGGTAACTGGAATAATTAATTATATTTATTTTTATAATAAAATATTAAAATAGTGTAAATTATATAGAGTAAAAATTTGGGTATAGTTCAATAGTTGTATAGATACTATTATTTTGAATATTTAATTATCATTTTTTTTTTCTTCTGAAATGCAAACTACCAAAATGTAATTTTCCCTTCAAACTATAAATTATCATTTTAGTTGAAAGCATGTAATGAGAAACAATTTTATTTACATAAAAAAAAAAAGGGGGGGAAAAAGAATAGTACCTGAGAAATGCAGCCACCGAGACCCATGCCTTCAAAAAATTGATGAAAAGTCAAAGCTGCTACGAGTGGTTTTATTGTCTTAGGACTATGAGAGGCACCTAAGGAGATCCCAATAATTACCGAATGGACCACTATTCCCAATTCCAAAACCTGCAAAATATTCCAAGGAAATGTCGTAAAACATCAAATCCAAAAAAAAAAATATTGACGTGGATGTTTATGTGTCAACCATTAAAAAATATATATATCAAATAATATAAAAGAATAATTTATCTAATTTAAGTTTTAATTGGTATGAAAAGATGAGATATGATTCCAAATTTGTATTAAGAAAGTTTGCGATGAAGCTATACTTGCTATTTTATTCCTTGCATTGTCTATATCCTAGTCAAGATACAATGGTCGTCAAAGAATTTTAAAGGGAAACGAATGTCAACAGAGAGGCAACTTATATTAACAATTAAAAAACTGCACAACTTTTTACTTTAAATATGTGGTTTTACGATTGATAACTAGATAAAACAATAGTTTCTACTTTTTACTAAGTTAGTTCTCTTTCTTCAATTATTGTCCTTGTGCTTGTTCTTGTAAGTGTATCTTAGCCTTTGATTCTTTTCTAATCAAGGGCTATTAAGTAGCATTTTGACAATCCTTGTGTTTGTTCTCTGATTGGTTATTTAAGTCCCTTCCTTTATTATAAATACTTTGTATTATTCATTCATTGAAAGTTAATGAAATTTTCTTATCATCAAACGTCTCTATCTCTCTATCTCTGTTTCTTTCACTTTTCTCCAGGTTCTCTTAGAAACCTTTCATGGTATCAGAGCCATTTGTCTAAAGACATATTAATGGCTTCTTCTTCCGCAAATGGTTCTTCCTCCGCAAATGGTTCTTCTTCATCTTCTTCTCTTAGTGTTCCCTCTGGTTTAGGACACTCCCTTCCTGTGAAACTTGATTCCACAAACTTTCTTTTGTGGAAAATGCAAATGGAGAATGTGATAATTGCTCATGGCCTAGAAGGCTATATTGATGGCACAAACAAGTGCCCTGTGAAATTTCTTGATCAACAGGGATCTATAAATCCCTTCTTTACTCTTTGGCTGCGTCAAGATCGAATGCTCCTGTCTTGGATTTATTTTTCCCTCACAGAAAGCGTAATGATGCAGATTATCGGTCATAAAACCTCTTTCGACACCTGGAAGGCTTTAGAAACTCTCTATGCCTCAACAAATCATGCCAGAATTATGCAACTTCAACTTGATCTCCACTCTGCACAAAAGGGTTCCAAGAAAATGGCAGATTATCTTCTTGGAATCAAAAGAACTGTGGATAGTCTTAATGCAATCAATGAACCAGTTCAAGAAAAAGACCACATTATGTATATCCTAAGTGGTCTCGGATCTGACTACCTCTCTTTTGTTGTGTCTATCACTTCTCGGGCACAACCAGTTCGATTGGAAGAATTACACAGTCTTCTCCTTGCTCATGAACAGAGAATTGATCGTGTGAATTCTCTCTCAGAAACCTCTGTCATGACTGCAAACCTTGCTTCACACCAACAAAACAGATTCAAGAATCAAAACCAGAGAAGTTACCAGACTAATAGTCAGGCTTCTCAAAGTAATGGGCAAAATTCTTCTCAGAACTACTACAACAACAACAATAATGGTCCAAGAAATCAACCCAACAGGAGGCAAAATGGAAATCGTCCTCAATGCCAAGTTTGTGGGAAACTTGGCCACATTGCCATCAACTGCTATCACAGGTTTGATAGTGTTAACTTCAAACCAACCAATCCAAATAGCTCCAACAAGATGGCTGCCATGATTGCCACCCCCGAAACAGTTCAAGATGGAGCCTGGTTTGTAGATTCAGGTGCTACTCATCATCTCACCCCTCACTTGGACAATCTAACAAGCACAAAACCATACCTCAACAATGATAGGATCGCTGTTGGTGATGGTAAAACTCTCTCTATCTCTCATACTGGTTGTGCTTCTATTAAAACCTCTTCTAACTCTTCTTTGTCTCTTAGAAATGTTCTTTATGTTCCCAACATCTCTTCTAAATTAGTGAGTGTTAGTAAATTATGCAGAGATAATAATGTTTTTATTGAATTTCATGCTTCTCATTTTCTTGTTAAGGATGCTCTTTCCAGCAAGGTGATTCTTCAAGGGAGTCTTGAGGATGGTTTGTATACTATAAAACCTAGTCAAATCAATTCTGCAGCCTGCCTAGCAACCAACAAATTTACCTTTGACTCTCAAGCCTACATACCGAGCGTGCAACTTACTAGCAAGAAAGGTATAGACATTTGGCACTCTAGACTAGGTCATCCCAATGTCAAAGTTCTCAGTCAAATTCTTTCATCTTGTAATATACACTCTGATTTGAATAAAGATCCTACTTTTTGTTCATCTTGTCAATTTGGTAAAAGCAGAAAATTACCTTTTACTCTCGATACAAAAACTGCCAACAAACCTTTTGAAATTGTTCATGTAGATTTATGGGGTCCTGCTCCTATGTTGTCTACCAAAGGTGCTAGATATTATATTCATTTTATAGATGATTGCACTAGATTTACTTGGATTTTTTTGTTAGAAACTAAAGATCAGGTTTCTAAAATTTTTCTCAATTTCAAAACCTATGTTGAAAGGCAATTTGAAACTAAAATAAAGATGATTCAAACTGATTGTGGAACTGAATTTCAACCTTTAGCAAAACAATTTCAAGAACTTGGTATTGTTACCAGGTTTTCTTGCCCAAGGACCCCAGAGCAAAATGGAAGAGCAGAGAGAAAGAATAGGCACATCACAGAGATGGGCTTAACCTTACTTGCCCACTCTGGTTTGCCCTTGTCTTTTTGGGGTTATGCTTTCTCTACTGCAGTCTATCTTATAAATAGACTTCCAACATATGTTTTACAAAACAAAACCCCCCTTTGAATGTCTTTTTAAATCAAAACCTGACTATCATTTTCTAAAAACTTTTGGTTGTTCATGTTTTCCTTACACAAGGCCTTATAATACTCAAAAATTTCACTAAAAGTCTGTTCATTGTGTATTTATTGGCTATAGCCCAAATCATAAAGGATATTTGTGTTTGGATCCTATGTCTAGTAGAGTGTATATTTCAAGACATGTGGTATTTGATGAGAGTACTTTTCCTTACTCCTCCCTAACTCAGTCACCCTCTACCAAACATCCTATATCTAGTTCTGTTTCAGCTAGCATACCTATGATTACAATTTTTAATCATCATCCATCTTCTTCCTCTTTGCCCTCAACCACCAACTTAAACCACCTTTCTGCACCTAATTCTAGTTCAAATAATTCTAACCCTTGTTTGGAAGCTAGTCCTACTGTTTCTAACAATGCAAGTGAAAATTTACAACTTGAAGTCATTCCTGCCAATACATGATAGATACAACAATCTGCTTCTTCGACAACCAAAAAGGCTCATGTTCCTCCAAGACAAGCAGCTAATGATCATTGTATGAATACTCAATCAAAGAAAAGTGTTTTCAAACCTAAACTTTATACTGCTGTTACTCTTTATTTTGAACCCACCATTTATAAACAAGCTAGCAAGTTTCCTGATTGGGTTCAAGCCATGAACACTGAATACCAAGCTCTTATCAAGAACTCAACATGGTCTCATGTTCCTCCAAACCCATCTTACTCAGTTATTAGATGTAAATGGGTGTACAAACTTATAAGAAAATATGATAGAATCGTTGATAGTTCAAAGCAAACTTGTGGCTAAAGGTTTCAATTAAGTCGAAGGAATTGACTACTATAATTAGATGTGTTTTAGCTCTTGGAGTTATGATAAATTGGTCAATTAGACAGCTTGATGTCGAAAATGCTTTAGTGAATGAAGACTTGAAGAAATTGCCAAAATGACTCAAACACAAGGCTTTATTGATACTAATAAACCAAATTTTGTTTGCAAGTTAAATAAGGCTTTTTACGGACTTAAACAAGCTCATCGAGCTTGGTTTAAAAGGCTCAACAACTCATTACTTCAATGTGGGTTTACTTGCCCCAACTCAGATACTTCAATTTTTTTTTTTTTAAATCCTCCAGTTTTATTCTAATTGTCTTAGTATATGTGGATGACATTATCATAACTGGTAGTTCATCTTCTTTAATTTCTAGACTAATCCCTTTCTTAAGCACTAGTTTTGCTTTGAAAGATCTAGGTGATCTCCACTTTTTCCTTGGAATTAAAGCCTTAAGGACAAAGGATGTTTTACACCTTACACAGAGCAAATACATCTCAGATTTGCTACACAAAGTCCAAATATCTAAAACCAAGCACATTACCAGTTATGCTACAGCAAAACAATTGTGTTTTTATGATGGAGCACCATTTCCAGATCCAACCTTATACAGAAGCATAGTTGGTGCCTTGCAATACCTATTATTTATTTGCCCTGATATTGATTTTTCAACGAATAAATCTTTCTAGTTCATGTACAAACCAATAGAAGTCCACAGGCAAGCAGTCAAAAGGATATTTAGATACTTAGCAGGCACCAGACATCATGGAATTTGTTTCAATGTCAACACCAATTCTGCAGTTACAGGTTATGCAGATGTAGATCATGCTAGCTGCCATGATGATAGAAGAAGTGCTAGGGGCTATTATGTTTACCTTGGCACCAATTTGATATCCTGGTCTTCAACAAAACCAAAAGTGGTTTCACGATCATCCACTAAGTCTGAATATAAAGTAGTAGCAAATGTAGTGGCTAAATTAGTTTGGATACTAAAGTTACTTACAGATCTTGGAGTTACTTTCATAACCACACCAAGAGTTTTTTTGTGACAACTTAAGTGCTACTTATCTTATTACCAATCCGATCCTTCATGCTAGGATCAAACATGTTGAAGTAGATCACCATTTCATTAGAGAAAAGGTCCACAACCACATTATCAATGTCCAACATGTTCTTGCCACTGACCAAGTTTTTGATGTCTTCTCCAAAAGCCCCTTTCATCTAGGAATTTGCCAGCTTCAAGACCGAGTTCAATGTTCTTCCCAGACCAATGAGGTTTAGGGAAGGGGGGTTGGGTATTTTTAGCTTCAGTTATGTTTAGGTTATTTGTATTGTTAACTTTCTTTTTTAGGAATGTTTGTTAGTCTGTTAAAGATTCTTTGGTTAGATCTTGTAGGTTAATCTTAGCCTTCTTATTCTTTTCTAAGCAAGGGCTGATAGATAGTGACTTGACAATCCATAATATTTTTTTCTAATTAGTTACCAAGATCTTACCTCTTGTACAAATACTTTGCAATACATCAATCTCAATAGTTGTTGAGATTTCTTTCCTTCAAATGTTCTTATCTTCCATTCTTTCTTTTTTCTCTTTTGGTATCAGAGAATTCACCCTGGCTTCCAACAATTGCCAAAAAAAAAAAAGCTTTCTACTAGTTTCAAATAATTAATGTATATTTGTATTCAACTTATGATGTACTTAAATATAATATATAGAAAAATTTACTTATACGATATCATAATTGATAATGCCAAAAATTGGATAAACCATTGAAGCACCAGACTAAAAAGTTGGGAGGATAGCTTGACAAAAAAGAGCTATCTACAAAAGAAAGAAAATATCAGAGGTTGGACATAGTCTCTCTGCTAACACTTCAATACTTAAATTAAATTGTGTAAGTAGTCTGACACAATAACATCAAACATTTATTGTTCTCATACCTCAATAATTGAACGTGATGTAGTGAGGCCATTTCACAAATATGTCTTATAAACCACCCACCCCCTCTTACCTGAATGATTTCTGGGTCTTCTCTTGATTTTCTAATCTAAGTGTGTTTGTAGTTTGGTTTTTGCTTCTTCGTTTGAGTCTAGTTTGTTTCCCTGTTGTCGTCCGGTTTCTTGGCAGTCTCTCCCTTTCTGTTTTGACTCGTTTTGTCTCACCATGGATGAGAACCCAACCTC
>WUAT03395997.1:0-10209 GCA_010015005.3 Ulmus americana
ATAAAAATACAAATTAAAAAGGAAAAATCTGAAACCCATTAGAAAATTTGTTCAATTTTTTCATTCAATAACCAAACAGTAGAAACTAAAAATCACCATTCCATCTCCTTCTCATAGAACCCATGTGGAATCCTTCCGATGTAAGCAACTTAGATTGATCTTTCATCCACTTTTGCTAAGACAATTTTCTCTTAGGACAACCCTCTATTGGAAACACATGAATTAAGAAATCAAATAACTAAGAAGAACACAAGGGAAAAGACGTAATTGGGGTTGGTGCTAGTCCACAAGGGCAATGTTATCATTGGGCGGGTACTTCCTCGGCCGGCCCTTCTTCAAAGCTTGCTGTGGTGATGGGGTACCCGAGTGGAATGTGAATTTGTGGCCTCCAAGACTCATAATTTGTCGCCAAAATAAAAATCTATAGAGAAAATCCGAATATTCAACCTCTTTTTGGAGCTAAATTGCTCGGATACCTTGTTGAAAAGATGTTGGAGAGCACAGAGGCTCCAGGGGTTAGCTCCTAAAATCATTGAATGGAGTCCTTCATGAGCTCCTACAGGCTTCCTCAGCGAAGCTTCGGTCTATGTACCAAAAACCCTAGATAAGGGCTTAGCCTTCTTGGTGGGATTGGGGAGAAGGTTTGACGGAGGGAGATGGGGAAGAGGGTGGTCTTTGAACCCATGGATTCTTTTCTCATTTGTTTTGTCTTCTTTGTTTTTTTGTTTTGTTTTAGCTGACGACGAAATTGGGGGAGGCAAGACTTAATTGGAGAGCCCGCCTTTTGTTCCTCGAAATTCAATATGCCCCGCTTATTATTTTTAAGACTTTTTAATAACTTTTTTTTCTTTTTTTTTTAATAATGTGAGATGGCAACGCCATCAATGTCCCCAATTCCCAGTAGTGAGACAAGGAATTTCATTGTAAAGTATGTCATTTGGCTAAACAAAAACGGGCTTTTGTCTCTAATAACAAGCTTTCTGGTTTAGTTTTTGACTTAATTCATGGGGATGTTTGGGGGCCTTTTCACTACTAGAATTTACCATTCTGATAAGTCTTTAAAAACACTATAAAAAAACATCTCTTAGCGTTAAATCTAACACTAAGACAGCCCATGTTATTAAAAGTGTCAATTTTTTCATAGCGTCTTTGAAAACTTATCTTATTATGTCATAAAAACATGTATTATAGCATTTTAAAAGGCTAATTGTAAGTATTTTATCAAGTTTTTTGTGTGCGAAGAATATCTAAGTAATAACAAGATACGAGTATCTATAATAACATTTTTAAAACATCGTGTTTAAATGTATTGTTATCGTTTTTTAGCACTTATCGAATTAATGAGATGACAATTTTTGTATGATATGAATGCATTTTAAAATTGTCATGTTTAATACTATTCGTAACGATTATTAGCATTAATCTTATCATAAGAATGCCACTTTTTAATTAACAATTTACTAGTTTTGACAACATATATATATCGATAATCATAAACAACTCTTAAGACAAACTAGTTATAGTTATCCAACACTACAATTATATTAAAAAAAAAAATTCAATATAAAGTTAGATTTATCGAACAAAAATATTATGTATCAAACTCTAAATCCAACAAAAAAATTAAAAGTATCATTAAAATACTAAGATCCAAAACTTCAAATGTCCAAATCTTCATGCCCTTCACTCGACCGACTTGCATGAAAAATTAGAACAAGTTAGAATATTAGAGAGGAGAGAAATTATTATGGTATTATGAATGGAAGATGTGTTTTAATATAGGTAGTCACGTGTAGCAGTTGTAGAAAGAAGACAAAAGGGTATTTGGCTTTAGTAAGAGATAGTGGAAAGTGAGGGGAAGATAATACAAATGCTATATGATATATTATTGAAGAAAAAAAATTAATAAAAAAGAAAGACTCCAAAGAAAAACTATATTTTACGCAACCTGTTTTCCCATATGCAAAACAAGTTGTTCACTCCACTTTATGTTGGCACTCAAGTATGTTACATGTATGTTTGCCTAGAAAAACAAAATAATGAAATATATGAATTTAAATTCATATGATCAGATAAGACAAGAGAAAAATAATTAAAGTGAAATTAAAGGCCATATGTTTATTGGTACAAAAAATCCTACCTGCAATAAATGTTTTATCTAATCTTGAATAAGTGACACAAGAGGACAAACAACCAAAGTTATGCAGATGATTCTTTGTTTTTAGCCCCCTAACCTCAACTTTTGCATTACTGGCTATCTAGTTTCTTACATTTTATTATTTGACCATAGAAGATAAAAACTTAATATCTTTTGGCAATACAACGCCGAAACAGATTTAAAGGAGTTCCCCCGCTGACACATTTTTAAGACACACGATGATTGATGATGATGTCTAACCTATGTGTCAAAGGTTCCCTTCTTCCCCTTGTCCCCACAAAACAATGTAAACTACAATATTGTCAAGCTCCAACACATGTGATTTATAAAAACAGCTCAAATAATAGAAGGTGTTTATGAACTTACTTTACTTGAGTATAGATTGGCAGCAATATTATCAGCTGCTTTGCCACAGATCCAAGTCTTGCCACCATTGGAAGTTCTTAGAAGTATCCCACTTCCCCCTGTTGCCCAAGCTTCATCCTGAATAAACACCCTTTAATGTGCATTTGTTGCACTCAAATATAAATAAGAATTAAACTGCAAATTCAGTTTAAATGAGTTTTGAAATCTTTTCAGTTTCTATAGTCAATCAAGCTTTACTAATAAAACCTTGACCTTTTAATGGTACTCGACATCAAGAATGCCAAAACCTCGGCTTTGCACTTGTACTTCTTCAAAATCCTCTGTTAACTGCAACCAGGAAATAATACAATACTTAAACACAAGAAAGTTCTAATTATGTGTCTTTCTCAATTTAGAATTCAACGGCCCCAAATACACATGAATAGACTATTTAATTCATATAGCTATAGATTATCAATCCATGTGCCTTAATAAATAGATATACTCACAGTTATACCCCTGCAAATGTTGGCAAAATAAGAGAAAGAGACAAATTGTTTCTGAAACAAAAGACAAGATTTATTTATTGCTTCACTATGAATTTAATGACTAAAAAAAAATGGCTCTATTTATAGGGCTAAATGTCAAACGGCTATATGCATAAAGAAAATATCTAGCCACTAATTCCTACATAAGAGCCCAAAGACTAGGACTTGTAACAGAATCAATTTAAACATTATTCCACTAATAACATACTCTAATGGACTCGGACAAAACAATAGACTCATAATGTAAACAAGGAGACTTAATCAAATAAACCCACATGACTCAACATATACTACTAAAATAATGGCCATCGCGGGTGAAAAACCCGATCATAGTATATAGTAGCGTTTTATTAAATTCTGTGTCAGCCCACCCAATTAAAAGTCCTCATCCTTTGATCATATTTTTAAATTGTGATGAACTACTGTGATAAAAAAAGTTTCTTATCGCATTTTGTAAGTCTTATATTAACTTTTAGATGACACGTTTACTATGTCATTTTTTAATATACTAATCACATATCAAGCTTTTATGATCGCATTTTAAAAGTGTTATCGTGCTATAGTCACGATGTTGTAAAATTATGATTAATAGTAAAAGATCACAGCTATATATAGATAAAAAAAAAAGTGATAAATATTTTAAAAATGTGGTTGCCCAAGGTTTAGATCACATTTTACAATAATGATTTTATATTATTGATGAGTTTTTTTGAGAGCCATGTTTTTTTTAATTTTATCACATTTTTCAATAATGATTTTATAATGTTGATTAGTTTTTTTTAGTAATCATGTTTTTCTAATTTTATCGTATTTTTTAAATGTTTTAGTATTACCATCCAAAGTAGTCATATTTATAAATTAGATTGTAAATTCTTAAAAGAAGCTCATAAAACATAATAAAATCAAAGTATGTCAACACAATGCATTCCTCAAAAAATTGTCAATAAGTGCATCTAAGACATACTTTGAATACAATTAAACCAAAGGTTCCAATGTAGCTAGAAAACATAAATATACTAGTGCAGAAAATTTACAATGTCACGTCCAAGAAGTTAAAAGACTAAGTAACACGTCTAATTCTCACTGTAGTCTGCATAAAATATCTCCCATATGAACATTTAAACCTGAAAAAATAAAAAGACAAACACATCTCAGTATTTCTCCAGTAATTCCAGCAAGCACACAACATAGTTATTAATTTCAATATTTATCCAATAATTCCAACAAGAACACAACATACTAATTAATTTCATTTCACAATGGCAGCCAATAGTCAAAAAGCATGGGTAGATACATTAACAGCCATGAAAATTAGTTTACAGTTGTCAGATGTAAATGCAAAATACTTTACAAAAAGTTACAGCCATCAAATCCTTAAGAACTAAGGTAGCCAACAGCTGATAACTAAAGTCACATGTTGACTTACTACACCTATTATGTTCTATCAATCAATATAATAGCCAAAAAATTGATGTTAATCATAAAAGAAAGATAGAACATAAATGTTACCATGCCTTAACATATGATGTTGCAGATGTAGTTTCATTATAAAATTTACCATGTGAACTCATAGATCCAAGGGATCCTACAATTTCCAACCATCATAAATTAAAGATTTGAAAAAAGAGAATCACAAATAAATTCCAACCAAATATAAGTTCTAACTTCAATATTTTTGTGGTCATAAACCATATATTATTTCTTTGTTCTGCATCTACTTCAAATGACTCATAATGTCATCAGGAAAAATAATTATCCTCCCACAGGCATGCTTGAGAGCATCACAGCATAACTGATAGAAATTAAACAGATATATCATATCTAAATTGCTTTTAAGACAATATAGCCTAAAGTCTGTTCTCCTGAAACATTCTTGGAGACGAGTAAGTAGGAAGAATTAAAAATAAAATGCACTAAAGAATTAGCATAAACCAAATCAACACAAAGATACTCAAAATATATAATTGCTTTTAGCCATAAAAACAACAATTACATCAGGAACATCTTTAATATTCCTTAGAGATCAAGTACCTTGGAAATCGATCGAAACAAAGCGAGTGTAAGAAACGCTACCCTACATGTTTAAGCAGAATAATGAAGTAGGTCCAACCTGCATAATCATACTTGCAGCACAAAAAATTAAAAATTGCCCACAAAAAAAGAGAGAAATATTATTGTTAATACCACTTTGACTAACCTGTTTCTTGGTTGATCAACACACTATACTCTGTTAGAAGTGGCTTGGAAAAAAAGTAACGATATGCAACTGTATAACAATTAAGAAGAGTAATTTTCCAATTATTGAGGTCTTTTTACATTCATAAACTAAAGCCAGGAAGTAGTCACACACACCTTGAAGAAAACCAGGCATAAGTAGCAAGGCATAAAAACCAAGGGCAAGTAGTCTTGTTATCCACCGGTAGCCTACCATGAATGAAAATAAATGATTAAAAGTGAAATAAATTTAACAAGTTCAATTCTAGATTACCAAAATCCTTATAGCCAATACGAGGTTCAAATCTTTATCATTGATTTCTTTCATTTTATTGAACCAAAATTTCATTTCAACATAACCATTCAAGTGTTCAACCCTTTACTAACACAAAGTACGAAAATAGAAAGAACAAACAGGTAAAGAAAAGAAATGGAGTACCCCAGATATCGTAGAAGCATGAAGCTGAGACTAGTGACCAAATAAGCCTCTTTGGTCGTGTGTACAATAGCCGGAGCCTAATAGGCTTTCTGGCCACTCAGTGATGTCGTTGGTGGTTGGATTTGCCTAGAGGATCGCTGACGATGCGAGAAAGAAATGGTTGGTCATCTGAATCCACAAATTTCTCATCTCCAAGAGACAAACATGGATGGAGATGAAGAACCTCCAACTCCGGCATCGAAGCCATTGCATGCCAACACAAGAAATTAGATCCCAGATTTCAAATTATTGCTTCTTCAGGAAAGGGAACCTTTGTATGTGCAAGCATAAATTCATTAGCAAGCAGCTCTAAATCTGAGTTGCCGATACATAGTGAGGACAAGTAAAAAACCAACAAGCTATCAATAATGCATTCTTTACATTACAATTTACAATCACACTGCACATATAGTCATCCTCAATTTAGAAAAGAAGTTCACTCATTTCACCATAGGAAACTCACATGTACTTGAAATATCCCTTTTATTGTCCCCTGTCTATAGTAGAGTTTTTATGGTTGAAACAAGATATAATAGCTAATAGGGAACTTGGAAAAATGCTCAATGTCATGCTAAAAAGTAAAGGTACATAACTAAGTAGGCAAATAGCTTAAAAATGAAACATAAATACACCTCTCACCTCACTGATGCCACAACAGCAGATTCATCATTGATTCCTAAGTCATGCTCCTCATCTGAGTCAGAGGTCTCGTTCTCATATTTTGATTCAGAACCTTCACTCTGCTCCTCAATATCAGACACTTGAGGTTCTTGTAGCTCTTTGGACCTCGAAAATTCATCATCAATTCCTAAAAATATAAGATAAGTAAATAATTTGTTGTATACCACAAGTGGGGTAAAAAAAAAGTCTCCAACTAGAAATTTTGACTTACAGTATTTAGTGTATGCAAGTAAATTGTGTCTATAAAAAATTTAAATAAAAAAATTCAACATTTAAAGATAAAATCATCATAAGAGCATAATTTATTCACTTATACACAAACTACATCATGATACTACAAACTACAGAGGTTAAAAGCTATACAATTTACTCATTAAAACTTGAACCCAAATGGTTAGTAAAGACTGAAAATATCCGCATTCACAACAATAAAATATCAGCTTTCTTTAACAATCTTAAAATATAACTTTCATAAACATCGCAGGCTTGCCAAAATGAATCTTGGCTAACCAAATATCTACACAGAAATAGCATAGCAAAAGAAAAGGTATTATCAATGGTGAGATATCAAGATAACCATAGTATCAATACTTCTGCAGTATACAACTTCGTATTGAAAATATTTTAACAAAAAACCATTTATATTCAACTTTATAATTTACTTAGATATGAGGTTTCAAGACACCAAAATTGTCATCCGACTCATGCCAAGAATCAATTACATTACATAAATTGCCTCACGCAACAAGAATAAGAATGCTTACTTGTTTAGCATTACTTGCATCAAGAATAAGAATACTAACGATTCCACAAAAGTTCATCTAATCAGATACAATAAATAAAATAACACTAACACAACATAAATAAGCTGACTTTTTCCTAGACTTAATATTCCCAGACTTCTATTAGAACTCATTACCTCTGTTTATTTGCATTGGCAAAGGATTTACCAGACGAACCTAGCATCTTTAAGAGCTTGTCATATGTTGATGGTTCCTTATAAACTATTTCTTCTGCAGGAACCACGCTGCCATTTTCTTCATCAGATCGCTCCCCTGCATTAAAAGAGTAGATCAAAAACCTCAAATGGGACATCAAAACCAATACCATAGCTTCATACACAAATGGTAGGATGCTGATTTTTCAAAGAAAAACAAGAAAAAATCATTAGAAAGCAACACATAAGATCAATTGATTATCTCATGGAACCCAATGCAATTCACAAAAGTGAAATTGAGACAAATTGAACAAGTACAATGTTGTAGAAAGCAAAACTAAAAATGCAAGCACGGGAGAGGCAAAACTTACAAGCACTGGGAAAGCCAATGATGAGGAGAGTGAAAAATTAGTAGGCTCATTGATGCTCCTCAAAAATGGACACCTAAGTATATCTTGCTGAGAAGGAGCGGACTCTCCAGTTAGATCTCTAAAAATGGTATCCATTATTTCTTCAAGCAAAATTGACCTGCAAAGGAAGAAAATGTCAACACAAGATGTACCTACAATGCAAGCTCTCAAAGAATCTATAATCTCAACATCTTGATAATCAGATGGGGAACAATAGTTATTGAACAAAGCATTAAACCAAGAATCTCAGGTCCCCAGTTTGAGATCAAGATCTAGCTTCATAAAAAGCACACACTAAAATGAAAAACACTAATTTTAAGACTTGGGTCCAATGTGAAGATAGAAATCCCTCAAATTTTTAAATACAGCCATCAGCCATAATCTAGAAACAATTATTGATATTTTCCAGGTATACAATCTTGTATAAAGGGTAACAAAAGGCTACTAAACTGATATTTGGAAAACAAACTCGATTTCCGTTTAATAGATCGACTAGTTCACATCTAAAAAGCTGTCTAAACCAGTATTTGGTAAGATGAAAGTAAAAATATTTATAACTCCAAGAAAAATTTGAAAGATAAAGGAATGGAACACCAACAAGAAGCAAACCTAATTACAATAAACTCAATTAGAAGTAAAATAGAAATTAATATAAAACCAAAACTGAGTATTGCAATGTTTAACACAGTTGACTTAAGGAACCAAATGGAAACCCATATTAAGCTTTACAAAAACATCAGAATTCTAACAATTCAATACCATCCCAAAAAAGTTCCATTTTTAGAGGAATTTACAAAAAGGGAAAAACTAGAAATATAAGCAACAAAACCCATGGCACACGACAATCAACTAGAATATCATCACCATAATTATACCAAGAGCTAAACACACGCAATAGAAAGATCATTCACATAATTTCACAACTCTCAAATCCAATAATCAAAGAATGCATATAAATTCACAATTCACAATTATCCCAATCGAAAAATTAAGAACCATACACAATCCAAACTCCGATCTTTTAATTAAAAGAAAAAAAAACGAAAAACGAAAAACTAAAAATTCAACAAAATTGTTGATCGAACCTTCAGACTGGGAACCGAGAGCCGAGCAACGAACGAAGATCGAGATGGCTAGAGAGAGGGAGAGGGAGAGACAGAGAGAGAGGGGAAGCAATGAATGAATGAGTGTTAGGTAGATGAAGACGAAAATGGTTTTGTAAAAGTCGCAAGGAAAATGAGAGAAAGAACAAAACGGTGCCGTGGAGAGCACACGCTATGTGTTTGATTGGAAATGGGAGGAAAAGGAAAGAGCACTCCAACTTGGAATGGGATTTCTATTGGGAAGAGGGTCAACGCTCCTTTGCCCAACGTGGTTCAACTAATATGCCACACGCTCCATGCCGGCTATTAAGAATATTTCTTTATATATATAGGATTTTTTTAGTTTGTATAATTTAATTTTATAATAATCTCAAACAATATCCTCAAATTAGGTCATGAGAATTGGTACTTTGGCTCTACCATAAGTTGATCGAATTTTAAAAAAATTCCAAGTACAGCCTTTATTAAATTTATAAAATAATAAATTAAAATATTTAATTAAAAAAATATCCTATTGATTTATATTATTTTTAATATTTATGATTAATTTTTGGTATATATTTTAAATTAATAATATGTAAATGAATTTTAATAAGAGTGTGTAATCATTTACTATCACTTAAGATACTAAATTCGAATAAATCTTACTTCGAGATTATTATTTAGGATCATTATAAAAATAGGATATTTTTTGAGATTTCCACAAACTAGAGAATACTGAAGAAGAAAAAAAAAACCTTATATATGTATAAAATAAATAACAAGCATATTATTTATTTTTCTAATATTTTAAAAAGAGAAACATATCATTTTAGCCCTGAATTTTCCAATTTATAATGAATAACCCTGAATTCTAGAAAATATTATCAATTTTTTTTTATTTTCTATAAAATATGCTCTTTCATCAAATATTCTACTTTTTTCCAGATATTCAGGTTCAAATACCCATGAATTTGCTGTTTGCTTTCTGGCTTCATATAATTCAAAAAAGTTTAATTTTCTCGAAGTCTCTTGTTCGGATCTCTCATCAAAAAATGTTATTCAATAATCTTTATCTAACAGCGCTCTCGCTAACCCCCCAGCGAGCATTCAAATATCTATCCACATTAATTTGTAAAAGGACTCCTAATGGGTTGAAGACCATATCAACAAGTCTCCATTTTGCAAATAAGACATATATTGTCTAGGTAAAATTTTGGAACGATACATTTTATCACCTACTTTGATTTCGGCACATATAACCAGAATACCTTTATTTTCTTAGGTCCCGTTTGTTTCGCTATTTAGAACACTCTATTCTGTTCTAAATAGCCTATTCTGAGAATTGCCGTTTGT
>WUAT03396107.1:0-10209 GCA_010015005.3 Ulmus americana
GACTTTTTACTAGAGTTATACGGAGAACTCTCGCAGAAACTCATCTTTCGCGATGCATAACTCTCGCGGAAAGTCCGTTTCCGCGACGGGTACCCATCGCGAAAAGTCCCCCTCGCAAATACCCTATTGTATCACCAATTACGGAGACAGGTTTTATACCCTCGCGAAAACCTTTTCGCATGAGTTTTTAACCCTCTCGAAAACCCTTTTTCGTAGTATTGGGAATTTGGGGTCAACCCCCCCCCCTCGGAGATGGGCCCACACAAGGTTGATACTGACAGTTCAGAAAAGTTCCAAAACGCTTGGAAAAATCAGCCCAGGCTGCCTGCCGGACTGGCCTAGGCAGGTGCCCAGGCAAGCACCTAGGCAGGCAGCTTGACAGGCTAGGCGCCCAGCTCGCGCTCGCAGCTCGCGCACCAGGCACCCAACCTGCACACAGAGCTCGTGCGCCCCGCGCGCCTTGCCTCGCGCGTCCTGCCTCAGCCCACTTCCCGCGCGTCCCTTCTAGCCTCACCCACACCAACACTTACGCCCAGGCCACTCAGCCAGCTTGGCCAGTCTTGCTCCCAGGCCAAGCCAGCTCGGCAGGGCCAGGCCGGCCTGGCCTGCTTGGTGAGCCTGACTAAGCCAAAACTCGTTCCGAACTTTTCGGGTGCGTTCCATGATTTTGACCACCTCATCTTTTCATCCCGACTCATAAAATCGATATTTTACCATGCTCGCTAGATACACCTCCGACATGCTAATTTTCTCATTTTACGAAAATACCCTTATGAAGAAAATTACTAAATTGCCCTTCCAAATTGGCTCATCATTTAAATGAAAAAGAATATTCCTTAGAATATTCCATATTCCATGAATATAGCCACAATTATAGGAGAAGTTGGGCTCAACCCTCTCCTATAAATACCTCTTATAATTTACATTTCAAGGTAGAACACTTCTTCTATCTGAACTTTTTGAATTCAAGTTGTTCTCTCGATTTTCCCTCGATAGTCCCTCGACCTGATTAAAGCATTGAAGCTTAATCGAGGAACAACTCCCCGATTTCTCTGACAGCCTTTTCTTTTGCAAATAGCTCTTTGTGGGAACTCTTTGGACCAACTTGGCTCCAAATCATCTTGCCAACTTGGAGGGAATAACTTATGTATTCAGGAAATAGCACACGTGGAACACTTCGATCGTTGACCCATTTTTTGGTGCTAACAATAGCTATTTATTTTAATTTTCTGTACCTGGAGCAGATATGGCAAACGTAATGTCACACGGAGACGATCCGCCACATCTGGGCAGTTCACAGGTGCCGGCTCAGTGTGAGTCATGTAAATATTATAATTACTACTCATTGTTTTATTTTAATAGATCAATTTTTTTTACTTTCTGAAATATTAATTTTTTTTTAAATGTAGCACAACCGAAAAGAAGAGAAACCGCAAAAAGAATAAACTTACATGAGTGGTTCAAGGCAAACGGGAGTAGGCTATTGCCCCTTGAGTTCGACTAGGAGGAAGGGACAGTCTCTCAGATTGCAACAACAGCAAACTGGTGGCCAGATATGTATCAAGCTACATCAAACACATTATGCCCCCCAACTACAGGGATTGGGAAAATTTTCATGTTCACCACAAGGAACAATTGATTAACGTTGTTAAAGTACTTAAATTAAATATAATGCATTTTTAATTATTATTTTTATCTATTATGATAACCTTATATAATTTAAATTATTGTTGCAATATTTTGATATGTAGAAGAATCATTTTGATGCGCAATATCAAGCAATGTGACTGGGTATTGATTCAATGGCCAAAGATCGATATCGTGACTTAAGTATGATGCTCACATCCATTTCAAGGACTATGGGCCAAATGTTCCATTCGCCAACGTGAACGAAGAGGAGTGGAAAAAGCATATCGACCTATTCACCTCCCAGAGTATATAGTGAATATTCAACTTAAGTAATATTCTTCATACAATTGTTTTTGTTTTGAAATTTTGTTTAACCATTTTTTTTTTCAGGCATGATCCAAGAAAAATAAATCTAACCGAAGTAAATCAAAGTCCATTAGTTTGCAAGGATCAAATACCTATTTGGCAAAATGTTACGAGAAGGTAAAACTTAAATTTAAATTTATAAATTGTTACTTATAAATTAATGTCATATATAAATGTTATTAACATACTTTGTTAATTACAGTGTAGAAAAATCTCGAAACCCAACAATGGCCTTGGGTGATCGACTCGTTCAGGATATTTCACACTGACAGGAAAGGTCAATGGGCGAATGAGATAGTTGCACAAGATTATTTAAGTTATAATTTTTATGATTACAAATTTTAAAATGTGTTTACTTATTAAAATTTCGGTAATTTAATATTAATCGTAAAATTTCAAGCTAGACTGCCAGATAAGCTCCAGTCTTAGAATCAGAAGGCTAGTTTGTTGGGTCTTGAGGTGGATGAGCACGTAATTACAAAAAGAGTGTTCAGTGAACGACGCGGTCATGTGAAAGGAGTTGGTCGAAAAGTAAAGGGTGTTGGAAGTTCTACTTACTCTACTACCACTTCATATGTCAGTTTTAAACCTGGATATTCATTTGCCGGTCTCTTTCATGCAGACTTGGCTGCTGCTCAAGCTGAGTCACAGCAGTATCGGCATAGGCTAGATCTCATGGAGGATTCTATGCGTTCTACGAGCCAATTTATTGCTAAATTGCAGAGTCGGATGTCTCATATTTAGTTTACCATTCCCTTCTTGCAATTTCCCAACTTTAATCCACAGCTTGATCCGAATGCAAAAGAAGAGGACGAGGATGAAGATGAAAAGTTAGGAGATAATTATGTTGATTTTAATTATTTTGTATTTATTATTTAATTGTAAAAATTTATTTTATTTTTATTTATATTAATTGTAAATATTTATTTTACTTTTTCTAAATGTTATTTTATTTGGAATTCATTTCAAGAAACAAAATGAAAAGTATAAATCAAAAAAATTAAAAATTAAAAATTAAAAAACTAATTAAAAACGTAAAAAATAAAAATAAAAATAAAAAATTTTGTGTCGTCGCTGTATTTGTATTACAATAAATATGATTGTCGTCGCTATAACTCTATTGCGACGGACCTATTGCATCGACACGTTGCGACGATATTGTCGTCATAATAACTCTATAGCGGCGACATTTTGGTCTATTACGACGATATTATTTGTCGCAATAAACTTTTTTGCTTGTAGTGTAATGATGCATTAATTGATATAAGAATTATAATGTAAACATATAGTTAGTTTTCAAAGCTCAATAAATAAATATACAAAACATTGTTTTAATTTTGGTATGAAATTATTTTTCTATAATATTACATATTTAATTATAATATATATGACAAATGTACTGTTTTCTATGATGGTTATTTGTGTGTATTTGATGCATTATTGATTATTGGGTACCTTTGATTGTTTAGACATTTCTGCAAAATTATTAAACTAATATTTATGAGCCATATCGACATCAATATATCCGCGATATTTCTCTAAATTAAATTTTATGATATTTTAATATTTTGAGATATTTTCATCTTTCGTTTTAATTGGTTCTCTGAAAGAGTTAATCATATACAGTGAATGATTTGGACTATTTGATTGCAAAAACAATCAACAAATTACGAGAAAGTAGAGAAAAAATAAATAGAAAAGAGTTACAGAGGTCCTATGTTAGAGAATTACTACTAGAATAACTCATACAATTAAAAAATAATTCGGAAAAAAAAAATGTTTGAACTCTTAAAATTTTTAATTAATACACAATAATTTATTAGAAAACTTATAAGGTATATTATTTATAGTTACCAAAATCATCCCGAACAACCATTCATAGTCACCGGACAAACTGCCAAAAATTATCATCGCAGTAATTTTTTCCGCTAGATATTTTGAAAAATGAAATTTGTTCTATTAAATTTTTGACGAAAAGAATAAAATTACTTGTTGTCAAAAATTGACACAATCCAAAAAATAATATTTAATTTTATTAATAAATATTGTGGAATTTTAAAATTTTATTGAAATTCTAATAGATTTCAAAAACACAATTTTTGAGTTAAAAAATGTTGAAAAGAAACTAGCTCTAAAACACAATTTTCTTTGATACCGGTGGGCTTATCTTCCACCGTTGGCAACGTATAAGCTGTCACCAACGAAACGTCGCCACATAAACTCCTTCAATGACGCTTCCGTAGACTTTCTTACAGTAATATATGTCCATATGCATGCATATACAATTTGATATAATATATATTTATATGTGCGCGTGTTTGGCTCTCTTAGCGTTTAAGCCGCTTAGTTGAGCTGGAGCTACTTAAACTTCATGCTTTTTGGTAGTGGCGCACCCAGAATTTTCATACAATTGGGATTTAGGTTAAGAAATTCTCAAATTTTTCATTTTAGATTTTTTAACTTTTTCTTTTTGTTTAAAACTGTTTTTTTTTTTTAAACTAAATATATAAATATGTATAATTTTTTAAATAAAAAAAAATATTTAAGACCCCACTTGGGTCCGCCAGTTTTGGCATAATTGGTCCTAAACTATACAAAAATGGCAATTTGGTCCTTAAACTTAATTGTTGGTGCTAATAATCCCTAAAATATTCAATTTGTAACATTTTAATCCCTAAACTAATTTTTTGGCTCAAATAGTCTTTAACCTCCGTATCACTGTAGCTCAAATAGTACGTCCCTGAAGTCCATATTCTTTTGGCAAAAATAATCTTCGACGTTAATGTTGAGTTATTCATTGTGTGACTCATTAATTCATAAGTTTGCAATTTTAGAAATCAATTGGGTTAAAGACTTCAAATCATACAAATTAAGGCAAAAACTAGTAATATGATGGATTCTAGGCTATTTTAGCCCCCCAAAAAATCAAGAACTAAAGTACTATAAATCAAATATACGAGGGACTATTGTGCCAAAATATTAATTCAGGAACCAAATGGTCATTTATCGTACGATTTAGGGACCCATCGTGATGAAATTCCTAAACTCTATGACTGATCGATCATTTCTACTTAATAACGACAAAAGTAACTATTTTTAAAAGCTATTTCCACTAAGACAACTTTGAAAAATACATTATGATTCTTATGACCATTGACTGCTATTCTTTTAGATTTATCCAAAACTGTTTCCTATTGTGTATCATCAAAACCAAAAGGAAGATACATTCGGACAAAATAGGACATATTTGGTTCAGCATTCTTGAGTATTCTGAACATAATATTTAAAATAAAATATTAAAAATAATAATTTTATTTAGTTGAGAGTTTTATAAATAAAATATTCTGGTGAGATTTATGAAATTTAATAATAATATAATAAAGAGTGGTAATATTTTATTAAAAAAGTGATGGAGATATGTAATATTTTATTTAAAAAGTGATGGAGAGAGATAATACTTTATTTAAAAAATGGTGGGGTAATAAAAAGAGATAATATTAGTTTATTAAAAATGTGGTTGAATAGTGGAAATAGGTAATATTAATTTATTAAAAATGTGATGAGTAGTGGAGAGAGGTAATATTTTATTAAAAAGATGGTAGAGTAGTGGAGAGAGATAATATTTTATTAAAAAGATAATACAGTAATGGAGAGAGATAATATTAGTTTATTTAAAAAGTAGTGAAAAGAAGTAATACTTTATTAAAAAAGTAATAAAAAATAAGGAATATTGTGAATAATGTAAGAAAATAAGAAAAACAAACGCCACATTTAAAATAAAATAAAATAAGCAATTTTAAATAGAAAAACAAACATACCTTATAAAAAGATTTTATAGTCCTTTTTCTTCTTTTAACTATTTTGATTTCAATGCGTGGAAAATTTGTACTTCATCTCCATAATTTTTAGTTACAATATATTTTTAATATATATGTTATGATTTTTTTTTAATTATTTTAATTTTTATAAAATATTTAATATTTAAACAATAAAGGATAAACTTATCATTTTCTTTAAAAATATGAATAATAAAATATATCTAAAAAAATTCTTCAAAATTTAAGATACCTAAATAAACACATCCAAAATCAGGCCAGCAAAAACGTGCAACTATAAGTACTTAATTTTTCCGGGATACATATATGGATGGACACATATTTATATTTAGGTTTAAGTTATATGCAGATAAAGTTTACTTATGCTCATTCACACCCACACAAAACAAAAAGGTTACTTATGCTCTTTTAGCTACACATAAATTAAGTGTAAAGATATGTAGGGTATTTTACACGTAATTGATTATGAGCTATACGTAAAATATTTAGGTAAACTCTCGGTTTTTAATTACGCTCTTTCATTGAGGGAAATTGGTTGTTTGGACGTATTCACCTCGATATCTAGCTATCTTCTAATTAATTAATTAAATGTTCGGTCTACGTCTTATCTTCATTGATAAGGATATGCAACTAAGTATGTGCGGTTATAAATGAAATCCCTTTCAAAGTTGGAGCTGGAACTTAACATTTTCTTTGACTTGTATTTTCTTCCCAAATTTTAAGGATGTGACATCTTAGAAGACCGATCTAAAAGCCTTCGGGATTTTGGTTTACACATGTAAACTTCACCTTAATTTATAAGTCTATAATATATCTAGTCAGCTTTTAAACTAGATCCCCAGCTCACAGCCTCACACTGGTAATGTCTCTTCAGTGTGCGTTGCACATGTACTGCTCTACAGCTATAATTGCACAGTAGAAAAAATAACACAAGGTGGCGAGAAAAGGTCAAAACCACACCGATTACCACGTGATTAATGAATATATTTCCACGAATAAGGAAATGCATGTAATATATGTTCTTTGTATCATAATATCTCCCATCAAAACTATTTGAACAGAAATTTTGACCAATATGTTGGTAGAAATTAAATATCCTCAATTCAATATATGTGGGCATACATTAAATATTCATAATTGGTCCGGTGGGCATACTGTGTGGCGTGTGGGGATGAGCTCTTTGTGGTGGGGTGCGTCTGGCTTGAGGACAATTGGTCCAGTGGCGGGTCTTTTGTTGTTTTGTATTTCTGTGAGTTTGTTTCAATGTTGTTTCTGTATTTTAGACTCTATTTTGGTGTGTCCCTGTTGGAAGGGATTCTATTTGTATGTATTATGAACTCGAAATGAGTTCTTTCAAACTTTGGCCTACTTTGGCTGGGAGTTTGTTTACAAAATCTTAGAGCCCTTAGAAAGATATTTAGCATTTTTTGTTAATATCGTTTGCTTATTAATAGCGTGTTGAGGATTAGAGGTGATTTTTCCTCGAGTAGGCATTTCTATTGGGTATGCCCAATCCTCTTGTAATGGTATTCCATGGAATGAAATTACTCATTTCAAAAAACAAAAACAAAAAAGTATTTTTTGACATTAGATGTCTTATCATAAGTTGTCATTACAGTTATTTTCACAGTTAGACTAAACTTTGTGTTGACGATAAATCAGAACATCAATTTAAATGAAACTTATTTTATTGAATTTGTTTTGATGGGGAAAACAAAATTCAACACTTTATTCCTGTAAAAAAAAATTGTTGAAAATTAACCTATTGGAAATAGTCCAGAAAAAAGTACAACTGAATTGAAGAATTGTTGTAGTAGCATGATTCGATCAACTAGATTCTGGTACAGTTTTTAAAACTGTACTGATGTGTTTTTTTTTTCACTTATGCTTAAACTCTCATATAAGCTTAAGAGGAACACATGTTTTATTCCTATTGGTTGTAGTTAGAATTATTTAGAGGTCAGTTTTTCAGATTTGGCGATTTCTTTCTTTCTCAGTGTTTTGTTAGTTCTCTTTATAATTTCTCTTATTTATTGGCAAAGATTGTGAGAGCCTAGGAGGGATAATTATAGCGTCTTGATAATGTGTTAGAGGTCTTTCTTCCTCTTTCTCGACATTCAATAAAGAGTGTAAGAGAGATTGAGAGGTTAAGGGAGTTTTCTGGTTTGTTGTTCTTGTAAGAACTCTATTGATTTAGTGAAAAGAGTTTAATGGAGCTCACAGAGACGTTAGCAATTTGTCAAACTTTAATGATGATTCTTAGTGTGATTTTGTTCTAGGTGTGTTTTCGATTATTGTGATTTTCAAATCAGATATAATTTGGGTGTTAAGGTTTTCAATCTAGAAAACTTAATATAACCAAAAATTATTAAATGGCCATTTTAGTAAGGAATTTTCCATTAAATAAAGGATCACTTAACAATTATATATATATATATATATATAGCTATATATAGCTACTAGCTAGCTAGTTAGAAAATTTATGAATTTTGACGGTAAATGTAGCTTTCAAAACAATATGACAATAATTTGAGAATTGCCCCGAACCACTCGATGGGCGATTCCAATCCAAATTTATGATGGACAGGTGATAAGACAAGAAAGATACGTTTGAAATGACTAATTCAAAAACCTAAGTAAAAAAAAGGAATTCAAAGTTTAAGAAATATAAAAACTTATCCTATATATTGTACAAATTATATTTTATACCCTAAACATCTATATATATCTTTTAAAATGTCAATTTTATCCTTAATAAAGATATAGATATTATAATTTTAACTATATTTGAATCCAAAATGACATCGTTTTATGTATTTTGAGGGGGTATTTGACAACTAGTTTGTCAGTTCTTATCCTCATTTCTAAATAATTAAATATTTAAAAAAATTAAAATTCAACAAAGGGTAAAAATGTCTTCTAAAGTGTTCAAAATGCTGTTTTAGGGTATAAAATATAATTTGTATAATATAAAGGGATAAATTTTGATATATTTAAAAATTCAAAGTTTTTTTTGTTACGTTGTTAAACTAGGACGTACCAAAATATAATTTTCCCATACGACTGCTGACTGACCAAAATATTCATTTATGTCCTTTCGCATGCCTCTGTTTCCGGTTTGACCAACATTAATTCGTAGATATTGGGAATCGTTGTGGGTGCTTAACTAATATTTGCAATTAAAAACTATAGAAATTGAAAAAAGAGATTATTCATTTTCATCCACATTTTCTGTTTGTTATTGGTGCAATGTTTTACACATTTGTTTGTTCAAAACAAATTAAATGATGGAAATTATCTAGAGAAATATATTTCAAAACAATATAAATGGCATATATTATTTGTGTTAAGAGAATAAATTTGTAATTGACTAATCTTTTAATAGTTTAATATTTTAGAATGAATTAATACTATTATGGAAATTTTTGTTATTACTGAGTTGAAATCACCTCAGCGTCAAGTTGAGATTTTTTCCAAGCCATGTTCAATCCATCCTATGTACTTTTACAACATCTTTGTAATGTGCTATTACGATGGCTCATGTTTTGTGAAATCAATAAATCTATTTGAAACGTGATTTAAATATAATTTTGATGATTATAATAAAGATAATATTTTAAATAAGATTATATATTTTTTAATAAAAGTAAATAGGATATATATATATAATAATTTATGTAAAACGTGATAAAAATATTAAGGTTTAATAATAAAATAATATGAAAAAAATAATATTTTACGTGAGAGGTGGTGGATATATTAATAATATAATGTAAAATGTGGTGGAGATTATTGTATGAAATGATTAAATATGTTGGACGATGTAAAAAGTTGTGGGAATTACTATGTGAAATGATTGAATGTGTTGGATGATATAAAAAGTGATGGGGATATTGAGAAAAATAAAATAGGAGAATTGTTAGAATAGGAAAAAGAATGAGTTTTGTGTAAATTTTTTAAGAATAAGATACGATAAGATGAAATGAGATTTGGTCTCAAATGGGGCCAATGTTTTATGTCCAAATGCATAATTGTGCTTCACTCAAATGATTGTAAGAGGTCTGATATTCTCTCACTGAGAATATAACAATTGAACTAGATCCTAAGATCCAAGTTTTCACAAAGCATCATTATAAATACCCTCATTTATACCTCTCAAAGATATATCGTCGTTCCTTTGCCAGATTACTCACTCACAAATATCTGACTTAAGCATTAGATGTAATTGGGGGAACATCCCCTGACCTTTGACTGCATTCTCTTTTTATAGGTCAGCTCTTCCTTACTGACTTGCCCAACTATAACGCGAGCTCTTCCCTACCGAGCTAGACCAAATTTAACGCCAGCTTAGACTTTGCTTGCGTAATCTGGTGACTGT
>WUAT03396218.1:0-10208 GCA_010015005.3 Ulmus americana
AACGATGAAGTAAGCCTAACTAGGAATAAGGATCACTATGACGAAGATAACAACAAGCAAGATAATAAACCATCAACCCAGCAAGAACATGGTGATGAAACTAAAATGAGACATTTTCAAGATGGAGTAATAGAGTTGATGTGGACTTATCAAAATCAAAACTAGTTTGGGCATTTTACTACGAATGATGTATGTACTATTTGTTAATTTGTGCAACATTTTAGGATATTTGTGCAGAAATTTAACATGTTTAGTAGTAATTTGGTTATCTAAAAATTTTACAAAGTATGTGCTCATTTTAAATAATACTAAATAAATAAGATGAAGAAAAAAAAAATTACAAATACTTTATTTAGAATACTTTAAACTAAACAAAACACTGGTTAAAGTACTCTGTTTAAAATATTCTGAACCAAATAGCAATTCTACTTCAAATACTCTGTTTAGAATACTCTGAACCAAACAGTTATCCTGCTTCAAATACTTTATTTCGGATACTTTGAACCAAACAAAATCACTGCTTCAAATACTTTGCTTCAAATGTTGCAAAATGCTGAACCAAATAAGCCCATAACTTTGCTTTTTTCGAGCTTCTAAATCAGCACAACAAAAAAGTGGTACAAACATTCATGTCAATATTTGCAAGGGAACAACTTGCAGTTACTTATTGTAAACAAATGAAATTCATCTTCATTGTTTGCAAAGTAGACGAAGCCCATCCACTTCAACAAAACCACACTTCTTGCCTATTTAAGCATGGATTCCTAAATCCATATCCCATCTACCAATTTTCATGCATTTGAGCTCAGAATCACATAAATTAAAAAATCCAAAAATAAAATGCTAAAAGGAAAACCCAATGAAATTCAAGGCCTACCTCAAAGTACTGTACATGAAAGGTCATAATCCCCATTAGTATGACCAATCGTTGTTGTTGGGTTTTGAGACAAATTCCAATCAGGATCTTCTCCTTCTGAACATATCAACATAATTAAACATAAGTATTACTGTAATATGTTATATAACAAATACAAGTTATGTACAGACACATGAAAAAACTAAGAAGTTCGATAAAATCTACAAAAAGTATTTAAAAAAAATATGTTCTAACCTTCAATAGGTTCAGGATTAAGCTCTGCACACTCGCAACATATCTCAAACAGAGTGTCCATTAAAGCACAAAAAGTGATAATGCATGTTATACTTCCTTGCAACAAAAATGAGCTTACCAACAAACCAGAAACAATAAGATGATAAGATAGCATTGCAACAACATTTAAAGTGAAAGGGGATAGGGGGCAATTGATGATGGAAGCCTATGAAGAGGCAAAAGACGAAGAAATTTCTGAAACTTATCTCAAGTTCAGCTGCACAGTTTCATTAAGAAATTAGGAAAATCTCAACAGAAAAAATACAGAGCAATATTCGTGAGCAACAAGCTGCTCACCTCAGTATCACAACGGTGATATAAAGCAAATAAACGTGTTGGCTAACCCAACCAAAGAAGGACACATGGACTGCTAAAAATCCTTATGCTAACAAACTTGATTCTCCTAGTTAACAAACCAAACGACAAGACTGATCTTAACGACACAATCATTTATTCTTGAGTCATGGAGGCCTTCATTAGCGATACATTGGCTTGGGTTAGAAGGAATAAGCCTCATCTCCGTTATCTTAGATAAATCTAGGTCAGCATTACTTTCAGAATTTGAGCCATCAAACTCATCTTCATCGTCTCCAGTCTTAATCTTTAGAGAAAATAATGGAAAACAAAAAATAAAAAGAAATTCATATCAACCAGGAACACCATGTACCAAAAAGCTCAAAAGAAATCTTCCAAGTGATAACATATAAAGAGGCATTACAATATTGACAAAAAATAAAAAATAAAATAAAATTCAAGATTTATGTGTTGGGGTTCAACAAAAAAACTCTATTCATACTTGCATAGATCATCGCTTCAATTCACAAATTTATAATATGATTGACTTCAATACATATTATATAATCATTAATCAATAACGTGAAAAAAATCAAACACGAACATAAAATTAGTAGTGTTTCTATAACCTAACAATATAGCCAACTGATTGGCTTCAATACATTATAATAAGTAATTAGTAAAAGTTGCTCTAACGTGAAAATTTTAGGTGTTTTTGTAACGATATCAATATAGCCAACAACGGACCTATGGCTCGACTACCTCTAGCATATGAAGCAGATAGTGTTTTCAGTTTCTACAGGATTCAAGTATTATTATTAAACAAAATTTAAAGTCCCAAGTAAAAAATTAAACAGGAAACTTCATACCTGAGTATATATACAAGGAGAATGATAGGTTTCTGGATCCATTATCCTTTTTGATCATCCTAGAATAGACCCACCTAATAGGTGGCCTAACAAATAACCAGGAAAATGCCAATGTCTAGATAGAATAAATATGAACATCAAACAGACATATTGTTTGGTATATTCGATTATGGACCTATAAGAACCAAAAGAAATGAATGACAAAGGAAAACAATTATTCGGCTTGAGAAATCAATTCTTAAAGATTACAATTAACCAAGTTAAAATATATAGTAGGGCATTTATTTAAGTTGATTATATTATTCTAACATAGTCATAATAGATGAAGCCAAATCAAATATAAAGATGAAAGACTTGAAATGGTCAGAGAAATAACCTCTTTAAGTTCAACATTAGTTATAATGTCAAAATCCTTGGGAGTTCTCTCAAGGATAAGGTGACGCGCACAACCTCCAACAAGATAAACATTGTATCCTTCAATACAAAAATGAAGATATTAAGTAACTTCAACTACATGAAGCATAGAAAAATCTCTTTGGGACAAGAAGATTTACTTTACTGTCTTTGTAGGGCTCAAAAACTAAAGATTCACAATATAAGTAAGCAAGATTTAACATAACAAAACTCTAGTTTTATTGTAGTAAGATTACAATTGTCCAATTGCCCTATGATTTTCTCCTTTACCCTTCACCCTCTTAACTAATTTTTCAAGGCATATAGTTGTAACATCAA
The DNA here is from genome assembly GCA_010015005.3 of Ulmus americana. Classification (NCBI taxonomy): domain Eukaryota; kingdom Viridiplantae; phylum Streptophyta; class Magnoliopsida; order Rosales; family Ulmaceae; genus Ulmus; species Ulmus americana. Next base: position 3,046 of record WUAT03396218.1, read on the forward strand.
GGAAGAAACACAACAAATAAGCATATGAGTAGATTAGTAGTCATCTTCCTCTTGCCTACACCCTATAAGGCACTTATAGGCTGGCAGAGAGCAGAAAAAAGTAATTCCAATGCTAAACAAGTGGAAAGTGCTTCTAGCATCAACATCATGCGGCCCATCATCATCAAATTCTTGAAAGGGGCCTGTGTGACTCCCAACCTTTCTGTTAAACAAGGCTATAAGATTACTACGTTCTTGATCCATAACTGATCACTATAAAGGAGGGTAGGGAAAATTCTCAATAAAAGCTAAACCAAGTACGACAACAATCTAACACAGCCTATTCTAGTGCGAATAAAAACATGAAATTCCTCTAAACAATTTTCCCAATAAATAAGTATTACCAAAATTTTCAATTTATGCAATCAAATAGTCTCTAATTAATTTCCTAACTGGTAATAGGAAGCTGAGTTCGAATCAGAAGAAAGAACTGTTCAACCTGTATTCGAATCTCGCAAGAAACTTGCTTTAACCACTCTTTCCCGTTTCTCATTCTACAAATATTAATCAAACTTGATTGGTCAGCAAGCGCGGTTCGCATCTGTCACTAATTGAATAAAACTTGCCAATCAGTTACCAAAATAAATAAATAAAATAATAAAACTTGCCAATAAAATTTTCCCTCTAAAGTTCCCTTCCCCATCTTTCAGTTTGCTAAAACTTTTTAGAACAACTTCTTATTTTGGTAAAAGAAAATTGAACTGGGAAATCTATCACTACACTAAACCACACTCTGGAAATAAACCCTAGAAACAAATCTAAGAAGAATTGAATTTTCACAAAGAAACCAAGAGATTACAAACAAGAAAACAAATGAGAAAAGGAGAGCTTACAAACTCATTTCATATTTGGAGAGAAGAACATATTGGAATCATGATTTAGGGGCCAATTCTCTTCCTCCCTTTGATTCTTTGTCTTGTTCTCTCGATTTTTTGGACCTAGGGCTTCTTGATTTGGGACTGAAGTGACTAAAAAATTTCTTTAGAAATCATTGAAGGAGAATTCCTTTTTCCAGAAGCATGCTCGCTAATATTAAACTACTGGGAAGAGGAATTTATGAGCTATATATGATGCTCATTCATTACATTTGTTTGGGTAAGCAAACCCATCCAAGATTGAGCACAAAGGGAAAAGGAGGGACTCCTTCTGGAATGCGAAAGGAACACGAAGCGCCAAAAAAAAAGACGACAAAAATGGAAAAAGTTATGATCAGTGTCACTTTTTATAGGCTATCCTTGTTTAATATCATACAATTGATTTATTTAGTTTTTTATCAACTTTTTATCTGTATAAAGACATTTTTACCCTTTCTTTTCTTCCACTTCTTCTTCTTTGCTATGTTGTTGAAAAGTTTAGAGAGAGAGAGAGAGAGAGAGCTAAACCCATGTTCCCAATGAAGTAGAAGCACCGGAGAATGCTCCACCACTAAGGAAGTAGATTGGATAGACATCGGACTCCATCAATGGCGGATCTCACAGTTCCCGCAAACCCTTGCCGGCCTCCGAGCTCGCCTTGCCGCCGAATCTCCCACCCTTTCCGACTTCGTCGTCGACCTCAAATCCAATAACTTGCTGCTGACCTCCAATGGGTATGGATCCCTAACGATAGAAGTTAGGAATGAACTTGCGTAGTAGAATAAGTCCTAAGGATTGAACATATATCATATTTGGTATTTGTGGTTTGTTGTTTGGTGATTCTTCGGAAGTGTAGTACTAGTTTCAATTTCTGTTGGTTGATTTGAAACTGTTTTGAAGGGATTTAGAAGAAACAAAAACTAATTGAGATTTTGCCCAATTTTTGTTGTGCTTTTGTGGTTAATAGAAAATGCCCCACAAAGGTTTTCCAGTGATAGTTGTGCCGGCGATAGTCAGATGCGGAAGCCATGGTTGTAGGAAGAGGCTGTTGACTTTGATTTTGAGTAAATTTCTCTCTCTCAATTCTCTATTTTTGTATTTGAATTTTGGTGTTCAATTTGTAATCTGTGTATGATTTGTATTTGAATTTAGTATTATTGTTTGTGTTCTTATGCGTTTTGCTATTGTTTCTTTGTAGTAATAATTGGCTTAAATGTAGACACTTAATGGGAATAGGCAGATGGCCCTGTGCAAATGGCTTAATGCCAATCGTACAAGCTAAAAATCCTTAGAGGTTCATCCTTACATTTCATTGTAGTTAGGTTGAGATAATTCAATTCTTGGTTTACCAATGCATAAGCTGCTCTTGCAGATCGTTTACACAAGATTGAGAATTGTAATTGCTGTGAAGAAAGATGCGTATTGTTGATCCTATAGTGAAATAATCTAGCAGTAAAACCTTGCCTTTTTGTATATTTTCTTTGTACTAATCAAAACCAATTAAATTTATGTCTTCTATATATTTTTTTTCTAGTTTATCTCCCAAGAAGTTATCCACTCACAATTTTCTACCTCATTTTTCCAAGTAATGCAATAAATATTGCTATCAGATGATAACCCTATGATGATACAAATATTGTGATCTATGACCATGAGAGATTATTTTGTTTATTTTTTGGGGTTAAATTTGATTAGAATTGTTTTAAAGCTTTTTGGTTTTAATAATTTCTATCTGGGTTTTGGATAATTAGAATTCTTTGGCAATTTAGGTGAAGTTGTATTTGGATTGAGACGAGATGAGAATCTATCATGTTTATTTGGATTTCTGTTGAATTTTATTTCATAGTTGTATGATCTTTTTGTCTGAGAGAGATGAGCAGTAAAAGAAAGGTTCTAGGTGTGTATGTGGATTCTTCTGGGTATGATCTGATTGATGAATGGGAGAGAGTGATTCCTGACCCAGATAGATGGCCTTGGTCGAGAGGAATAAATGGGTTCATTGAAGTAGCAAAGAAAGTGCATATTTTGGGTTTGAAGGTTGGAATTCATGTCATGAGAGGGATATGTACACAAGCAGCAAATTCAAATACTTATATCCTGGACAGAAGCACGGTAATGCTCCTAATTAGTCCCAATAAAATTGTTTGTTCGAAAAAAGAATGAACGATTTATTGGACAATTTGATGCTTTTAGTTCAAGGGATGTCAATGATTTAGCTTTTGTCCTTATGTCTTATCAGTAAGGTGCTTATGCGAAGAATGGAAGAAAATGAACAACAAAAAGTATAGGGATTACGCAAAGGGCTTGTGCTTGGATGTCACATGGTTTCATGAGTGTGGATACTAACACAGGGGCTGGAAGGTCTTCCTTAAATCTCTTTATACACAGTAGGCCTCTTGGGGTGTTGATTTTGATAATTTACCCTTTTGAAAATGACTTGGAATTTTTGTGGCTAACATTTTTATGTGATTTTTTTGGTTGAGTTTGGTTGATTTTAAATCTTATTCTACCTTTTCGTTTCTCCCTTTTACAGAGCAACAAACTTTATAAGTCTTCTCTTGTTTATCTGTTTTTTCCCTTTTGAGTTGAGACCTTGTTGCTTCTTAAAAATATATATTTAGAATATTGATAGCAGAAAACTAATATAGTAGTAGTATTTTGAGGAGTAAATTATTGTGCTTTGTGATTAATTGAGATTTCTTGATAGAAAATTGGATTTTTGACTATGAAATTGTTCACATCTAATTTGTTTTATTTGTGAAGTTTTAGTTGGTTTTTCATCAATCAACCACTAGTTGAGTTTTTAAACCAAAAACTAACATCTGGTTGGGTTTTCAACCAAAAAATCAACCACTAACTAAAAAATTAACTAGTTAAATTTTCAACCGCTGATTAAAAAAAAAAAAAAAACAACCACTGCCAAAAACCAACCATTGACCAAACTGAAGCCAAAAAACAACTATTGGTTTGTTTTTTGCTTCGGCTTGGTTGCCTTTCAACTAAATCGAAGTAAAAAACCAACTACTAGTTCGTTATTGCACCAGGTTTGGTTGCCTTCCAATCAAACCAAAGCCAAAGAACAACCATCGATTCTTTTTTTGTCGATGTCAACCAAACCGAATCAAAGAACCTAACCACTAGTTCGTTTTTGATTCATGTATGGTTGCCTTTCAACTAAACCGAAGACAAAAAATAACCACTCAGCCAAACCGAAGCGAAAAACCAACTACTGTGGTTCATTTTTTGTCAATGTCAGCCAAACCGAAGCAAAAAATGAATCACTGCTTCGTTTTTGGTTGCCTTTCAACCAAACTGAAACCAAAAAGCCACCACTCAACCAAATTGAAGTGAAAAATCAACCACTGATTCGTTTTTTATCCGGGCTTGATTGCCTCTCTACCAATCACTATGTGGTTTTTACTTCTATTTTTGAAAACTCAACCATTGGTTAATTTTTAACTTTTTTATGTAAATATCCAATTCCTGGTTGGTTTTTGTTTATGTTTGTGAAAACTCAACCACTGAAGTAAAAATCTAACTATTGGTTGGTTTTTGCTTATGTTTGTGAAAACTCAACCACTATTTGATTTTTTTGCTTCTTTATGTGAAAATTCAACCAGTTGGTTTTTGCTTCTTTTTGAATTAGCAATCATATAAATTAAACTCTAACAGCTACTAAATGAGAAGCCAAGATGTCCATTACCATTGTTGTTTGTCAGATTATATAAAAGAATTAGGCACAAAACAAATAGAAAAGTAAACCAATCATCTATTGGAAACAGAACAAATTACAAAAAATAAAAAAAAATACAACACAAAACCACTTTCACTTGTACAATGAGTTCAAATCAATCAAACGTAAACTTTGCCCATATCAATTTTGGAATTAACAAACATCTTGATTCTTTTCCCAATTGAAAGAAGCCAACACAAGTGAAAAATAAAAACCCACTTTTACAAGACAAATAATTCAATTAAACTGTAACTAGATGAGATGTCTTGTTTTTCACTTCGAAGCTACTATCTGGAAAATGAAAAGTTTGAGATAAAGTTGGCAAAGTAATTGAAAATCATAGGTTCATAGCATATGCCAAGACATCCAAACATATCCCATAAATTTGTTCTTCATCTTACAAGGAAACTTTCAAAATTATATTCTCCATAAGCAGAGCATGAACAAACCAAGATAATTACCCTCCTATGACGAAACGAAATAAAATGATCAATATAATGCATAAATAAATGTTCAAAATAAATGCATAAATAAATCAACTAAGCTACTAAAAGTTTCGAATTTCAATTAAGTAAAATCAACAATTTATCAGAAAAGCCTTCCCACATATTGTAGTGATTCAGCATTTTACCAAGTCACCAACTCAGCAACAGTTTCCTAGTTATTCTTATCACCATGCAAGGAGTCTCAAACCGGGGTTCGTTCTTGACTCAGCAAACTCCCCAAAAAACTCAAACTCACTGAGTCTCAAACTCTTTTTTCTGTCGTAGTCTCCAATGCTTAAGAATATGAGGTAGATGTGAAACTGAAGAGATATATATATATACGCATATTAGACTTCTTAACGATGCTTCCTTTAAAGAACACAAATGTTTTTCTCATAACATATATAGTATATATAACATATCTAAACAAAATAACTTAAATTGACTTTTCAATAAGGCATTCAAATTTCAGCATAACATCAATCAATTGGCTATAAATTTAGATAACAACTCGGCCATAATCATCTACCTTGTGCATGAGCAACAACAGCCAACAAGTTAAGGAAATCCAAATGTCCATTGTTTTTATTATCTCAGTCTCCGGGATTCCCAACTGGAAGCCAACATCACTAGGTTGGGTTTTCCTCCTTCACTTGTTAAGGCTAGCAAGTCGACGTCTACAACTTCTCTTGCCTTCCTCAAACACCTAAAGGGGTGCCGAAGATGATGCCTCGCCAGGCAGTATAAAATAAGAAAGAAAGGGTAAAGTGCCTGTTGTGAGGGCGGCCCTAACAGCAAAACAAATCGCCATGGTTAGACCCCCCGCGCAGCCTACTTTACATAATCCAAAGGCGAGGGTTCGACCCGTTAGAGCGCCCTGGAGTTTACAAAGGACTGACAAAAAAGGTCAATGCACCCCAGTCGAATACAAATTAAATATAGAACATACCTCCTATGATCAATAGGATTAGTTGATGTTTTGGTTAATTTCAAAATCAACCAATATTTGATTTTTAACACAACTTTTCATTCACCAATCCACCTCGGAAGATATAAACATGACAAACCCATCATTCTAAAAACCAATTTAATCAAAATCTACCAATTATTATCATTGTTTTTAATAAAAATGGAAGAAAGTTTGAGAGCTAAGAGACTGGAATTAGTAACCTGTTACACTGCTGGCAGAACCTCTGCATCTGGTTGGCAGCTTTACTATGAAGGTCGCACACATTAAAAACTAACATGTCTGAAATAGTAACCAAATTTAAGAATGCAAGTAAAAAAAAAAACCAAAAAAAGCATTGTACTTGGTACCAAGATTACTGAAATTTCTTCCCTTTAATAAAAGAGAGGTTTCTTGCCCACCCACAACAGCCAAAGGAGACACTGAGATTAACTCTAGGGAGCTCCATGTTCTCCACGATTTGCATAATATAAACTTCCCTGAACATTGATTCCATAGAAACAAAGATCACTAAGTTAAAATTATTCATACTTCAGCAATGAGACCTTGCTATAAACAAAAGAATCTCTATTCCATTGCATGTTATTATGAGATGCTAAAAGCTTTTAGTTTCCCAATGAAGTGAAGGAAACCGAAAGCTACCACCTTATGTTTGGGGCTTACCATCTTTATGAGATGCTAATTGCCTGCCCAAATGCACTAAAAACCTCTCATTTTTTCAGAAATCAGTATATTAACTCTGAAACAAAAGAAATGATACATTGAAGAAAACCTCATACCATAACAACATACATTTATGCAATTACACACCAGAAAATGCTAACATTTTGAAAAAATATATATCATGCAATATTTCGTAATAACAAGAATTCCTAGTACAAAAGAAGAACTACAAAAGCCACCTAAGATAATGATATTTTATCCATTGGACTATCGGAAACAAGGGAAAATTGAAGCTTTCTTATTCCAAGTAAAAACAAGAAGCTCGTACAGATGTTTACTGTGATTTGTGAGAATTACAACACCTTAAGACAACCAACAACTTGGATTTCATAGTTGCTTGGACTCTTACATCAACTTGCCCT
>WUAT03396329.1:0-10208 GCA_010015005.3 Ulmus americana
AGCACTAGAATTGAAAGCTGAAACACTTTTATTGGAAAACAAACATGATTCAGCAGGTGTCTGGACTTGGGTACTGGCAACAAGAAGCTTGTATAATCCATTCACAAGCCTGCCTCGAACTAGAACCCTCTTTGAATACCGATCCTTCACAACAAAGTACTTAGGATAAAACTCGATCATGGAAATATTGTCAGCACATAATTTAGCAACACTAATAAGATTGCTAGATAAAGAAGAGAAATGAAAGAATTTCTTAAGAGAGAGAACTGAAGAATCACAAGGCAGAGATCTAGTATCAATATTTGAAATACATATCTGCTTACCATTTCCCACTGTTACTCGTTCTGCACAGAGTGAGATTGGATAGATTATAGTAGCAGACTGAGTTGTATGGAAATACTCTTCTCAATAATGAGAAAGAGTGAAGAGCTTTTCTATTTATAATAACAAGTACAAGACTTAGATAAATAGAGTTTGTTACACGGGAAATCTCACTAAACAAACTCTAACAGATTGGAATAACAAATTCCCTAATATTGTGGAATAACCAACTTTGCTAACTAAATCCTTCAGCTGAGTTGATTTTGATAACTTGGCTTCTGTTAATCTTGTTATGGTTTTCATCAACTACATAAGACTTTCCAATTTCAACTTGCATGTGTCCAGCCTCCCTTCCCAACGGCAATGCTCTTTTTCCGGCTACCGTCGTACCTTGATCTTAAACTCCATGTCATTTTTGGACTTGAACAAATACCTGGGTCTGCATACTTGCCCTTTTTGAGCTCTTCTCAGTTGAAGGACCTGCCTGAGGCATATTCTTCTTTCGAGAAGGTCGAGGGCCATCCACCGGCTCCACAAATTTTGTGCCTCCATGCAATCCCTTTTTGGCTGCCCCATCTCAGATGGAGGTCTAGCTTGGGAGGAAGCCATACTTCAATGGCGAAGTCAAACTAGCTTCCAAAGATTTCATGGGGCATTCATGTAAAGGATGCCCTAGAATTCCACACATGAAGCAAAGCTCCGGCAATCTCTCGTAAGGTAGCAACACCGTCACCGTCATTGAGAGTTTTTGAAATATCGATTCAACCCTAACCTACAGGTATTTGCCCAAGCAGTCATGAAATTTATTACCATCAACTTGTTCCACATCTCTTTGTTCATAAAAAATAATTGGACATTTGAAGTTGTACCAGAACAACGCCAAATTAAATTTCATGTGTGAGTAATCACCCCAATCCGAGGGGGATTCAATTATAGCCAGCAAACTCAACTTTAAACCGGTCCTTTGTTCATCAAAGTCGTCTAACCATCGCCATGAAAGCGTCCCTATTCACTTTTTTTTTTTTTTTTTTGATCGGATAATCTTAATTAGTTTGTTAGTTTTACCTATTTTGTGGCCACTATAACTAATTTATAGGACAATAATTGTTATGGGTAGTATGCTATTTTTAGAGATATTTGTTGTGCGTATTCTTTATTAAATGTTATAAAAACTTATTCTATATATTTTTTTTCTCAATCTTATAAATGTGTTTGTAATATTTGGTAGACTAATTGACTCATATTCCAAAACTTACACCCACGTCTAACAAGACTAGGCATTGACCTCACTGTAGCACTATTCGTAACCTCACCCGACTACCAGTATTCGATACGATGATACTCATAATAGAAACACACTTTAATCCAACCGATACATTACAAATTCAATGTCTCTGGAATTGATAACATAATGATATGGATGAAAGTCTTCACTATAGTTGTTGGCTTCTGAATTTCATAGACCTCACTCCAGAACCGGTTCTAATACCGAATCTTACAAAATACATTTGTTCATAACTCAAAATAAGTAACAAGATATAGAAAAGAATTAAAACATAAAATAAGCTCACTTGAGAAAATCAAAACCTTCTGATAGATTCTTAAAAATAAAATAAAAAAATCTCAACAGTAAATAACAAAAAACTACCCATTACAATTAAAGTCCTACAAACCATCGTAGTAGAAAAAGAATAGGTAAAACTAACAGACTATTTGGAGAAAACATATCCTTCTAAACTACAAATTAAGAAATGACAAAAGAAAATAATAATTTATTTAAATAAAAACAAGACCGATTCAAGCCTTACAATCCCAGTTCAAGGAAAAGTGAGGAAGCAGAATGACCAAAAAGAAATCTACTATTATTGTCTTTAAACATACCAATTCCAAAATAAATATTCCCCGAGACTATCTCTACAAGTTTAATGTGAGGTAAGTGAATCAAACGAGTGAAGCTGTATTCTTATGTACAAAGCCAAATGCCCCCAACTTAGCCAAATTACATTATTGTCATTGGCTATACATCTTCAATCACTCATATATCTCAGTTTCCCCCCTCAATGTTTCCTATCCAAATTTTTGACTAAATCGTAAACATCAAACAAAATTCTCAAGTTCTAATAACAGGACCCTTGTACAGCCCTCTCCGAATCACAAAGTTGTCAGGAGGTTGATATTCCTCTAACCACGTCACTTCCGGGATCTTAACTCCGTCTGACTCAAGATCACCTTCATCCCAACAAACACAAGATTACGATTTCTAATCATAAAAGTTTTAAGCATCAACGCAATAATTAAGAGGCATAAATAAAGCTTACTACCGGGTAGGTCTTTTTTTGGGGACTTTCGGAAATAAGTGCAATGCCTTCCATCTTCCGAAGAGTATGGCGGTGCTAGGATATCGAAGATAGCACATGGTGTTATAGCTTTGAAACAATGGATGTTGCCGCCGCTTGTTGGATAAAGTATTGTCGTTGGAGAGGGTGCTGTCACTTCAGTATCTCTAACAAGCTTTGCTGGTCTCGCTGCAAGATTTCAAGCACAGCTTCTTGTTAAATTTAATTAGAGTATAATAAGGGAAAGTAAAAGGACAATAAAATTTCAATCTCTTTAAAATATATCAAAGAAATAATTTGGATTTGGAAAATTTTACAAATCCCCTCTCCTAGTTTTTTCAGTCAAAATTAGTTCATGTATTATGCAATGAGTATTAGTTCTCATATACTTATGGCATAGTACATTAAGAGCATCTTGATCTTTTTACCCCCTTAAATTTGAAAGAAAAACAATCAGTTGTGATTCAACAATAAAATTTTCAAATCTAAGAATTTAAGATTATATATATAAAAAAATAAATTTTCTTGTCAAAAAAATAAAATAAAACAAAACTACAAGGAATTTCATTGAATAGAAGAAGAAAAGAAAAAAGGCATTATCATACGCAGGAAAGAAAAATAAAAGCACAGCACAACACGAACAACTACCAAGCTGTTTAGAAGTGCTCATTTCAAACATGGGACTGATAAAGCAAATGAAGAAAAAAAAATTACACGGAAAAAAAAGGACCTAAAAACCTTGAGAGAAAAAAAAAATGATGAGAAATGAGAAATCACCTTCTGTAGGGTCATCTGGCCTTGGAAAATCAAGCCAGTCATACGAATTCACATACATGGAACCATAAATAAGCTTGCTCAACACAGTCATTCCGGGGTGATTGTGGAGAGGTATGATGGAGGAAGGAGGCATGCAGAAAATTCCTATCTACATATGTAACAAATAACAACAAATTTTTGAAGAATTTCAATTCAGCATGCGACGATTGTGTTTAATTCTATGGTAAGTATTTCAAGTACATTCAAGTATCAGAACAACATTTTTATAACCAGAAATCCCCCGAACCTGCCCAAGTTCGAAACTAGACTCCCCACTGAACCCTACAATCTATGGGGAGCAGAAAACTATGGCCTTTGGCCATATAGGTGCTCATGAGGGGATTTGAACCCCAGACCCTGTGGGAGCGAACCACAGGCCTGACCATTCTAGCTACCCCTCTTGGGTTCAAGTATCAAAATGATTATTTAAATTTGTAATTAAAAATTAACGACTTAAAGCCTTGTACTTACAGAGAAGCTGTCACACTCATGTAGATGCAAGTATTTGATTGGTGGCAATGATTGAAGGCGTCCATTACGTTCATGCAAAGCACCTGGCCAATTACGTACCAATTGTGCCTCCTGTTCGAGACCTACATCAGATGGCTTGATTTTTTCTGAAATAAGATTATTTATATGGTTAAACAGGGCAAGACTAACTAGTATGAAAGAGGGGTAGATGATTAAATGATGAAAACTCAGAATTCCAAGCCACAAAGTAAGAAAGTAGATATCTAATAAGTAAAAGAAATTTGTAATTCAGAATTCCATATGGGTAGAAATTGTAAACTATAAGAAGTAGAAAGCAGTGTACACAACATTTGAAAATGTACATTTAACACGGTACAAAAGTAAATGAAATGCAAAGCATGATAAACTCCCCCCACCCTCCCACTCCAACTTCTTAAAAAGGGGGGATATACTTGCATTCAAACTCACATATTTAGAATATAGAACAAATAAACAAACACCAACATATAATGTCAAATTCTTTAGAAGAGGTTGTCACATAGAGATCAATTTGCAGACAACAAAAACCCACAACTTACGCAAAGAAATCAACGTATTAGAATTACTAGTCCACAACAGTGGGGAGTGAAATACCACATAATTCCAAGTTATCATAGAATTGTTGAGAGTCCTGGGTACAAACTACAAACAGTAACATTTGTTCTGCTTTTATTCTCAAGCTTCTATAGTCGTTCACATGTCTTCCAAACAACACTTCCTCAGAAACCCAAAAGCATTCAGTTCTCACTAACTACAATAAACCAACCAAAACCATCTCAGAACACAGAATGTCTACCTAAGAGATTTCTTTTGGATGGATATTTGACATATAAGCAAGCAAAAACACATACATTACAGATAATACCTTGGAATCCTAATTAAACAGGTAATAAATTGCAAAGTATTGACAGAAAGAGATTTATTGGTCCATGAAAATCACAAAATGTGGAAAGCAAAATTCTGAAGGTCCACAGAGATAATATTATAGGCATTTTGACAATTCTTCTACATCATATGAACTGAGTAGAACTTGAAGTTAAAGATACACATGGTATAATAAATATCAAAATAATCTACGGTAAGGTATTTTAGAACAATGAACTTCCAATTAAGTGATAAAAAGAAATGCAATTATCAAGAAGAAATGCAAGAATCTACAGTAAGGTATTTTAGGTCAAGAAAGGTCAATCCAAACAACAGAAGCATCAAAGAAAATCTGTAGCCCGTCAAAGATTCAATCCCTGTTAACACACTTTGCTCCCACAAAAGATGCAAGCCAAACAAATTAATCAGAGAGTACTGATACTGAATGATACAAGCAGATCTTCTAGTCTTGTGGAGAAAATGGTCAACTGTTAGTTGATAACAATGAAAGGTGATAGTGGAGAACACATGGTAATCCAATATGCAACAGATAAACAGACTCATATTTTTTAATTTTTTGAGAAAAAAGCATTAACAGGTTTCAATTGAAATAACCAACATGACTGACTGGGAATAATGTCTAGAAAAGTAACGCTCCACAAGCCAGTGTAGGGCAATTTTTCTTCTAAGTACATATGGCATATAACTTGAAATGGACATGAAATACAATTCAAAAGATGGTTTTAAAAATACCAATACAACTTAAAAATGCAGCAACTTGATAGAAAAGGTAGGAAAAGGAAGCAGCTTATTTGTTACGAGTAGCGAGGTATTCTTTATCTTCAACACAGCAGAGAAATGACATTTGTCAAATATGGATGAGCTTCAAGTATGTGAAAGTCTTTTCTAAAAGAATTTCACAATCAAAGACTCACTAATTGCACTCACATTACCAAGAGAAAATTCAACACCAAGTAAATATAATTGCCAATTCTAATCTACATGACAAATTAATCATTGTCATCCAAGCAATGAAAAAAGAAAAAGGAATTATCTCATGAAAACACTAACAAGTGAGGACATTGAAACACAGAATTCAAAACTCATTTCAGACTAGTATTTTGACAGTCGAATAGCTGTTCATGCCACCTAAACTTCTGAAAAGTTCAAGCACGTCCATCAGGCAATAAATAAATCATGCATGTCTCTCACTTAATAAAATTTAAGGAAAGAACATTCTTGGGGGGAGGGAAAGAGAGTAATGGTGATACATGATGAACTCCCTATTGGCAGTCATGACAAGAGTAAATGATTAAAATTATAACCTTACATGATAAGCATTACATGGTGCACGTAATAACATATCGCCTAGCTCCTAGGGTTTGTCATTTCACAAATCCATGAGGATGTAAACAGATGGAAGAAATTCAAAAACAGTCGCAATTCTACATCATAAAGGTTGAATGATATAACATTTTTCAATGCCTTAATATCTCTGTACTCTCAAATAACTAATGGGGCACCCTTCAATTTCTATTAACAAAACAAGAAAGAAGGCCTCATAGTTAAAATATATATTTTAAAAAAATAAAAACCAACAATGCAGAAGCAAATTATGGTATAATAGTCAGGATAGCTCTCTGGCACTCTCTCATAATTAGTACCATCTAAGCACAAAAAAATAGCCGCATAGAACATTACTTTAGTTAGCAGGTAATTTACCAAGAAAATTGTAACTACTGCACTAGCAGCATGGATAAATTAAAGGAAGCGACACTCATATCAATATGATTACTCACCAGGGAAGGATAGCAATACTACGAAATACCTAACAGAAATTTCATATGCATAACCAAGATATGACTTCATAGTTGTATCTGAACCTTGGATGAGTAGATGACTATCACATGCACCTCAGGAATATGACCTCTCTAAGTATATAATTGATATGTATAGTAACAGAGCAGAAGCATTCAAAGCTAATTCAGATTCAGAAAGAGGAAAGTGTTAGTTTCAATGAGAAATGCCAATATTTTATTATAAACTACAATAAGAAGTTCATGAGTTTACCATTTTAAATTACCCTTTCCACGAGAAACTAGAATATAAATACCAATATGCTTTCTTCTTGTTCATGAGTATTTTTACTCCGGCATTCATTTAAAATCACATTAGCAGGCATAGATGAAGACATACATTGCATTCAAATAAAATAATTTCTAAAATTGTGAACTATGACAGCCTGCATCTATATCTTAATAAAACATATAGATGAATTATATTCTAAAGAATTTGAATGATGCTTTGAGGCTTAGAATGATGTCTTGAACTAGATTGGTATATGCTGAACCAAGTGAGCACATGCACATCATATTGTTAGTAATAAAAATAGAATTAACTTTATAGATACAAACAAAGGAATAGGACAATATGATGCTTCCTTCAGTCAACTTCACTTATAATGCATGGATAAACACTTCTATGCTTTCTACTAATTCCTTGGAATTAATTATCAATACGTAAAATATCAATTTCATCAGAGGAGACAGTTCACAGTCGGTTCAGATTTCAGATTTTTATGATTGTTTGCCCAAATTTTAATTTTTACAGGTTCATTGCTCACTTGTCTTGACCAGTTCCTCAAACAGTATAAATGACAATAAATTGAAAATTGAGTTAACTTTACTCAAAGCACTTTACTTTGATGGAAGATGATGTCATTACATGAAGGTAAATTCAATTATTCATTTCATCAAATAAGTGGAAAGATATTGCTCTAAAAAATAATAGAATTTGACAGTGCCCCATAATTTGTAGTAAAGATTCACGCTTAGGTGCGCAAATTTCTTCGAACAGTGTGCCCTTTTCACAAATAATATAACTAGACAAGAGAATATAACCTTCAAACTATATAGCCATAGAAAAACAAGCAAAATTTTGAACAACTAACAAAAACATTTATAAAATATAAAAAGGAGAATTTCTTTGTACCTAGCTTTTCTCGAACTTTTTCAAGGGCTTCATCCGACACCGGCCCATTTGGTGAGAATGAAGCTCTGCAAGTGTTGTAGAGTCTCTGAATATAATATGGCATGATGCAAAGACGATACCAACTTAACTGAATGGACAACAGCCCTGCCCTGATATCAGTAAGCTGATAACGCCTTCGCGAAATAACTTAATTAATCGCGATCCAAATGGGTAAGCTTATCTCCCTCTTTTCTGCATACCAAACCTCTTGTTTTGCACAACCAAATCAACACCAATAGATCTGCATGGAAGTTATTTGTTCCCTCTGGGCTAATGTTGTCTATAACAACCTACCCAATAAAACATATTAAACAAAATCAATAAATTCCACTTAAAGATCAGTTTTTTTCCTAGCAGAATAACCCAAATATTTAATAAATAAGAAGAGACTATCAATTTGGCCGTAATGTTCACTACACCATGACCAAAACGTTCCATTTTGCACTGGATATTACAACTAATAAATTTTGGTTGATTAAATACACTTTTTTTTTTTTGTAAATTTTCACAGCAAAATTTGTGTTCAAACCAAAACAGTAAGACCCATTTATGATGTAAAATCAAAGAATCAAATGGACAAAAAGTAAAAGCAATCATAAAATCGATTCCATAATACAGGGAAAATGTTAGAAGATCACTCGTAACTGAAATACAAGCGATTAATTAGAATAATTAAGAGAAAACCCATGTCGGATCAGAACCTGAAATAGCCATGTACGAGACCCAGCAGGAGAGAGAGAGAGAGAGAGAGAGAGAGGTGATTAGATAATTGGAGAAGAAAAGGTGAAAAAGAAATGAGAGATCGCGACCGAAAAAGGAAGAAAGGGGAAGAAGATCTTGGGAATTTGATTTTATCTTTTGGGGGTTTTGGTTTTGGGGCCGGCTCCGAGCTCCTCTTTGAGCACCCAAAGCTTTTTAGACTTTTGGACCGGTGCATATTGAAACAAATATTAAGTCCAGTCTTGTGGAGGCAGTGTATGAAATTTCCTCAAATCGAGTTCTATTTTAAGCCAATCAAAATAGGATATTCCAACATCTCCACCATTTTCCTAAGATTGAGGACTTTAGATTCCATCACATAAAAAAAGATGGAGATGTTGTAGTCAGTAAATGGTCAGAAGACAGAGACGTGGTTGTGATGGGAATCACAAATTATAGAGACAAGTGGATCTTGGATACTGGTTGTGCATTCATATGTACCTAATGATCGAGATGTATTGAGAACTTTAAAAGATGTCATATACATACATCAACTCAAGAGGAATTTGATCTCTATGGGCCAATTGGATCTCTTTCGTCATTCGTACAAGGTAGAAAATGGATCATCGAAGGTTATTAAAATTTATTTAGTAGTGATTAACTGCGTGGTCAAGAATGGTCTATATATACAAAGTTTTGGGAGAAATAGCAACAAAGCAAGCCTCTAGGATAACTAGAGAGCAATCAGTTTTATGGCATTCATGGCTGACAAAGTTTTATTGATTCTCAATCTCTACAAACAAAACATGCTCAATGGAGATCCAGGTGAGACTTTAGTTTTGCGAGCATTGTGAGATAAGGAAGCAACACAGATTAAACTTCAAGTCACATCAGTCAAAATCTATTCTGGATTACGTGCATGTAGACTTGGGACCCGAAACAATTGTGGCTCGTGAAGGTAACCTGTACTTGATGATTTTTCTAAGAAAACGCGGGGTTATCTTTAAAAAAGAGGACCAACATCACATGCTGTCCTTGTTTTAAGAAGTGATCCCAATTTGATCTTTTTCAACAAAAAAAAAAAGTGGTCCAATTTAGTTACTTTTGCTAAAGATATGTGCCATTTTGCCCATTTCGTGAGATTCGGTTTAATTTTTCTCGTAAACGTTAAATTACAAGGGCGAAAGAGTAAATTAATAATAGATATTTAATATTTCTCTTACTTTCTCCGATTTTCTCTTTGATTTTCGAAGACCCATTTGGTTTTTCTTTAGATTTAGTCGAAAATGCGTGAGATTCTTCATATCCAAGGTGGGCAATGCGGGAACCAAAGCGAGGCAAAGTTTTGGGAGGTGATCTGCGCCGAGCACGGCATCGATACTACCAGAAGGTACCATGAAGATTCCGAGCTTCAACTTTAGAGGATAAATGTCTACTACAACGATGTGAAAACCCCTTTTGACTCTGTAGCTAAAGAGCTTTCTTGTGGGGGTTTTGATGTAAATGCTAATACCATCTCTATCTCAACCAGGTGCAAGAAAAGAAGTCTTAGTCTTTCCCAATACAAATCTGAAGGTCATTCAGGAAGCCATCAGAATAGTTTTGGAAGTTGTCTACAGGCCCAAATTTTCT
>WUAT03396440.1:0-10208 GCA_010015005.3 Ulmus americana
TATTTGCGACGATTTTTTTGCGACAATATCTAGGTTGTCGCTATATAGGTAATATATAGCGACGAGAATCTTCGTCATCACTAAAAGTTTCTTGTCATTGCTATAGAGTCTATTAATAGCAACAACAGTCGTCGCTAAAACGTCGCCCCGATAGACCCTTTTTTCTTGTATTGAAAGCAGCCAGAAATAAACTTCACCACTAATTGGCCCGTAAAGGATACACGGGAAAAGAAACCAAGCTTGTAAGTATGTGTTATGTATGTTTACATGTTGTGATTTCAATTTTTATTTTTATTTTTTTACGTACAAAAACTAACTAACGTGTTTTGTATGATTGTAGCAACAAGCAAAAGGAAACCTTGATCCCATCCCAAGACATGAGCTATGGATTGAGGCTCGGCTTGATTCGAACTTCCAAAACAATGAATGTCGGGAAGTGAGTGGCCGAATAGTAAGAATCTTGTTTCTTCAAATTTTGATTATTAAATTTATTCTAGTTTATAATGTGACTAATTAATGACTTATAATATATATGCAGAGGGAACTTACTGAGAAGGCCACACAAGGTGAAATCCATCATATGGGGAGGAATGACATCTTGACGATGGCTATTGGCACACCAGAGCATCCGGGTTGTGTTAGGGCATGTGGATGGATGGGTAAATTCACAAAAGTTTGGCATGAGCCTTGAACCCGCAACATAATTTTGAGGTCGGAGTTTGAGGGTTACAAGGCAAATATGGATGCCTATAGAGCTAATACATATGCTGAGCTTAAAAGATTACACGATATGTTGGCAGTCATGCAATCACAACATATGTAGAGTGGCCAACAATTTGATGCCATACCTTGCAGTGGAAATGCGAGTTGCACATTAGCATTCACCCCGAAGTACCAGCACATATAATCCCAACATGTTTTACAACCCACTCCTATGGTAAGTTATTGCACTTATGAGACATGTATTTTTTTATTTTATTTTTAATTTACTCATAATTGGTATAATATACTAATATATGGTTTTATAGGGAGGGAAGTGTAACTTGGCTGTAGGAACCGTGGACAACATTGTCGCGTTAGGGCAAGTGTTCGATATGATTCCTGATGATATGCCCATACACTTCACTAGCTATGGAGCTACTCATCTTCGTGTATCGATCGATACAGTCCTTGTTCCAGAGGCGGTAGTGCCTTGTCCTACCAACAACTACATCTATGTAGGACAAACAGTTGGTGTTCCCTTACCTTAACCACTGATCTAGTCCTCCCATAGACAGAGGTATACACAAAATTTAACTGTGTTTTGGGTTATGTTTGTGTTGTTAACAATCTAATTACATTATGAGTTGCTTTATGTAGGTAAGAATCCCATCCCTTAACCATCGGCCAACTAAGCAGAGGATGTATGATTCTAACTACCACATGATGCCACATGAATCAGCAGCTGATCCATCTTTCCAATCCCACGATCTACCAACTCCAATCTTGAGGAAGATAGGGATGAATACATTAACGATGAGTGCCGATTCAACTATCCATCTTTCAATGGGTAGTCAAATTATGGGCTATTAACACGATCTATTTGTTGACAGTAACAAAATCAAGTTGTTTGTCAAATAGAGGAGATAACATCCACTATTATTTCCGTGTACATAAGGTTATGTATATTATTATTTTTTACTTGAAATTTGTAATGTGTTCATTACGTTTTTATTTCTTATGCATGTTAATCTTATAAAAAAATTTATGTAGGTATTTATACGTCATAATCATATATGAAATTGGAAAGAATTAGATCTTAATCAATTTTGTTTACCCTCATCAAATTGCGATTGGCGCAATTGATCAAGAAACAAGGGCAAAATATCTTTTTGAACGGTTGAAAGACAATGCCAACAATAGTATATGTTTGGCTCCTTACGATAGTGGGTAAGTTTACTTGCTTCACAAATATTCTAAATAACATACTATTTAAATGGGTACAATTTGACTTAACACAAATCCTTTTTTTTTTTTTTTTTAGTGGGCATTGGACTTTACTTGGCATTGACCCAAGAAGTTTTCAATGTTAGTGGATGGATCCACTTAACAAGAAACCAAACCATGACATATTCCAAGTTTTAAAAAGGTAAGAAATATATTGGTTGATAATTTATATTTGTGCTACTTTTTTAATTTTGAAATTTTTTTTATTTTTATTTTAATGTTTATTTTGTGGTAATAACATAGTGCTTTATGAATGTGGAACGCGAATTACGGAAAAATATCATAAAAGAATACTGTAATTTGGAAGAGTATTAAGTTATAACTGTTTTTTTAGTGTTTTTAATTAGTTTAATTCCACATGTGTATACTTTAGAGACTAAGTTATTTATAATAAACTTATTTTTATATACAGTTATAGTGTGCGAAACAACCTAAGAACAATGAGTGTGGATATTTTGTCCTCCAGTTTGTGGAAGTCATCATCAATAACAGATAGAATGTCATTCCACTACAGTTCGATAACCCTCAAATGTACATGCAAGAAAAAGGTGGATTAGATTAGGTAGAAAAAGGCCGACTATCGATATGATTTTGTGTAAGTATACATATGTTCTTTATTTGAGCTTATTTTCATATAGATTAATTTGTATAGATTTGTGTTTTAATTTTATTGACTTATTGTTCAATTATATATGTTTATGGGTAGTGCAATAGTTTTGTGTTTTTAATGACTTATTATTTTTTGAATTATATGTTTCTGGGCTGTGTGATTTTTCTAGATTTGCAGGTAAAAAAATATAGGATGGACAAGCATTTAATTTCTTTTTTTTTAATACAGGGTTTAGGCAGCGATTATTATGATAAACCGCCATATAAACATAAACGTATACCATTATTATTATTATTATTATTATTATTATATCTGTAGACGATAGTTAATTAAAATACCGCCGCGTAAATTTAAATTAAAAATGGCAGTTTGTTAATGGAACCGTCGTGTAAAGTGATCTACAAAGGCGTGTCACAACTGCTACTTAAACAACTACACTATTATGGCAATTATCTAGACAAAATTTTCGTGTCCGCCTCCTTTTCTTTTAGATGGCAGTTTTGAACTACCGCCTATGAGTGTATTTGTCATAATGACTCCCTCTTGAGACATAGACATTGGGACGCACTAGCCTAATCTTCTCCTTACTCAACTTCCATCGTAAAAGAAGAGAAAAAAAAATCAAGTACTACAACATACCATTCATTAGCTATTAACTTAGTAAAATAAAAATTAAAAATTAAAAATAATAAAATTTGCGGTGTCTCCCAAAAAGCGTTAAAATTTAAGTCGTTAGCTAGACTTCTTATGATTCATGTCAAGGTGGCTCCCAATTGATACTTCTCAGTGGACTTGATTTAATATGCAATCTCCCCACTTCGTTGAATGTATACTTCATTTTCACTCAGTAGGAAGGTCGTACACTCAAGCTATTAATATCACATTTAATTTCATCATTGAGTTTAGTGATTTTGGTTTGCGCCAGTGTCTTATCGGGTGGTTCACTAGAATATTCTACCATCATCTTCTCAAGTTCCCACTTATCCATCATGTCAAGTCGGAAATAATTTAAAGATGTTGGTAATTTCTACACTATTTCGAAGACGTTGAGGAAAAGGGATCGGTGGCACATATGGTTTAGGTGGAATATATAACTCAGGTAGTACAAACTCCAAATAATCCTCAATTGTATTAGTGTTAATACAATTTACTTAAATTTGAGAGTTACTACATTTAAATTTATTGCTCCATACAAGAATATATGGTGCTAGCAAAGGGAACAGATGAACTTATATAATCGAAGCTCCAATAAATAATGTTTCAATTAATTAATTATTAACTTTATTCCAAGCCACTATCAAGGATTAAAGTTGCACTATAAAATTATATAGATATTTTCATAAGAATCTTTAAACAATAAAGATCACGTCTACCGATATACTTGGCTGCCATGTATCGAGATCTTGCACTATGAATATTCATAATTAAAGACATGTATCAATATATTCTATTTTACCTCTCTAATTACATATTTGTCTATCTATTCCGTTAATTCTCTAATAGGTAACCTATTTATGACCTAGTCGTAAAATCCCGAATTAATCATCATGCGAATATCATTACTCTTCGATCAAACAAAGTTGTGGATTCCGTACATCTGACTTGATGTTCTCACCATTCATAGTATTGTATCTCCAAGATACCAAGCTTTTGAAGTTTAATGCTATCTCACCTGTTAGTATGTCAAAGATACAATTAAATGAATATGAGTCGATCAATCTCGCTGGATTAAGATCTAATAATAACCAACAATCTACGATAAAATGTGAAGATCTTCATATAATTAAACCGAACTTTATTGAAGATCTTATTTTATCATGTTCTTGTTCAATGTGTAATCAACACATTGGTGTCACTATTTATAAAATCTTTACAATGATCCAAGATTATATCATTCCTATATGAAATAGTCTACACCACAATCTAATAACAAAAAAAAAGTGTCCAAAACTTTATTTACCGATTGTGAACATAATTTATGCTTACTATAATATGTGGATCTTTTGTACATGATCCCCGTATACCAAGTTATAGACTTTGAACAATTATTGATGCATTATGATATATATTGCTAATTTTATATAATGAATGCATAACTAGCAATCTAATAAAATAATAATAAATTTTTTATTTATTTCAATAATTAAATATCTTTTACAAGAGAAAATAAGAAATTAAAGTTGCTTTTAAACAGCACCAATTCTTAAAAGAAAGACTCTATTGATTTTTTTTGTTTTCTTGCTCAAACTACCCTCACCTGTTAAGGCTGTTATTGGCCTGGTTGTTTTTCAAAACCAACGAATAGCTCTTTGCTCAATCCTCTGCATGTTTTTCAGTTACCAATTTCAATTTCATGCTTTTGTTTTGATTTCAAGCTTTTTATACTCAAAACCCCTTGAACTATGCTCGATTTTGCATATTGCCACCTATATTCAAAAAATGACTAATTTACCCCATGAATTTACTGTTCATTTACTTAGATTAAGGAATTGGTAACTGGGCTTCTTTCTGTTCATATTAATCCACGTGTGAGTTGCACATGTGTATCTAGCCATGGAAAATTTTAGAACTTCACACAAAAGAGTTAAAATCACTCTTTCAGATGGGGTTTGTTCTCAGGCAACGAGAAACTTGATTTTCTCTCAGAATTAGGGCAAATTTGATTTATCTCTCAATCATGATCTGTAGAAGAAAAATGTTTGGGTTGCTGGATTGATTGAAGTTTTGAGCTGAATTTGTTTAGATGAAGCAAGAATCCACCACAAAACAAATAAATAATCTAGAAACCAAGCCATGAGATTTCTTCCAGCCCATTGTTTTAGACCAATTCCACCCATAGGAGGATACTATTTCTAAAAAGTCACAGACAATGGACTATACCCAATCTACAATTGTACTATATGGATAGTTGAATCTATTTACAAATCAAGCAATTCAAAAAGGAGGGAGAAATTGAAATCCTCCATTTCATATCTAAATGGATCCTCCATAATAAGTAATTAAAATAAAATAAAATAAACATCTTGAGTTGTTGGAAAAAATAAAAAATAACTGAAACAAAGATTGTTTTAACCTCATCAAAAGCATCTAATAGTTAAGTAGGATTTAGTTCTTGAAGAGTTTTCTTCAAAGTGACCAAATTTGAGAGTTATCAACTTCCATTTTTTTCAATTTGTTTTTCTCAGCATCAAAACAGAGAACAAATCAAACAAACTTAGAAAAAAGAGTAAAAGAAAGTCTAACCTGGAATGTTTTCTTCAGTGGCTCATCTACTACAAGAGAGAGAGAGAGAGAGAGAGAGAAATAGTAAGCAATTACAGATCAAAGAAACAAATAATCACAAACTCATAGAAATGGAAAATCAAAGCTTAGCTTCTTCCATTAATAGCTGAAATTGCTTGATCACCTCCTCATTTCAAAAATTTCCCATGGCCAGATACACACGTGCAACTCACTATGGGTTAATACGAACAGAAATAAGCCCCGTTACCAATTTTATAATCTAAGTAGATGAACAGTAAATTTACTGGGTAAATTAGTCATTTTCTGAATACGGGGTGGCAATATGCAAAATCGCGCATAGTTCAAAGGGTTTTGAGTATAAAAATCCTTGTTTTCATTTTAATGCTATCCTTTTTTTTTTACTGCTTCAATTATATATATATATATATATATATATATATATATATATATGCATTTTTCTTGTTCCTTTTTTTTGTTTATATATATAAGGTTTTGTGGTGTTAAATTTTTCGTTTTATTTATTTAACCATAAGTTGTGTGCAATTGTCCGAAGACTTCAATTTAGACTAATTTTTTCATTTAAGTTTTTCCTTGGTTCAAATTTTGAGAATCATTTCATTTCGGGGATTTCTCAATCATTTTATTATTTGACCTAGACGGATAGTGTTTAGAATATTTGTAAGGTCGAGACTTTGCTTACACAGTCCTAATTCCATATTTAATTCCTCTGTTAGGCTTTTTTTCGAGTAATTTCATTTGCTCATATACAGTAACACAAAATAAATAAGATCAAATAATTTGCCAAAAATTGATGACAAATAAAATTTTCATGCCCTAAATTTCTCGGGGTTTACACCTTGATAACACCGTGGTGTGAGTTTTGGGTTGTCAATGTTGCGATGTCATGTTGATGGACCTCACTTATGACATTTTGACCATTTTGCCCCTTCGTCAAATCTTAAAGCTTCCTAGGTTATTTTTACTTCCTCATGGATGCAAAATTTCTCCAAAGCTGCATCCTAGGGTCTTCTTATGTTATTGGTGAGTGATTCCTCTACCTTGATCATGTTTCCATGTTTTATTGAAGAAAAGCCTTAGGAAATTGATCATCATGATTTTGAGTTAGTCTCTCATATTTATTGAGCATTTTATTATCTTTGAAGTTCATTTTATAGATGGATGTTTGACTACTCTTGTTAATGTGTGTTGTGCTACTTAGTAAGGTAATTTAGTAGTTGTTAAACTTTTTTTTTGAGGTGAAAAGAGTTTATTGTTGTAGTTAATTCTAGGTGTGAGATGAGTTGGCTTCACGGATTGAGGTTTTGATTTGGAGAGTTTGGGTTGTTTTCCAAACCTAGAGAGAGCTTGAGAGAGGTGTCAAAAGCTATCAAATGTGACTATCACATTAGAATTTGGGTTGTTGTCCAAACCTAAAGATAGTCACATTTTTTTGCAAGTGTGACTATCGCATATTATTAATTCATGGGAAAATTTAAAAATAGACAATATAAAACAAATAACAAAATAAAAACAAAAATAACAAAAATCAATCTTCCCCTTTTCATCTTTTTAGAGATTTTAGATCTTTAGCCATCTACATAATGTTTTAACTTCAAGCCCATTACTCACTTTCTATCATAAATGGCAAATAACTTTCTAACTTCTCAGGTAAAACATTTGAAACTCTAAAGATTTTGTTTTTATTGCTTAACTTTTGGGGAAGTTAGATCTTGAGTAATTTGAAAATGAGATCATTTTTCTTTCTTTGGCCTCTGAAATCTAACACCTTGATGCTTGAATTTATGTAGGCATTACATTGGCTCAATGTCTATCGTTAGTGTTTTGCTTATGCCCCTTCTTTACTTCCTTTTCGGGTTATCCATGTCATTTTGAGCCATTTCTCGCGAAGCTATTTTAAAAGTCCAAATTTTACGCATAACCCAATTCAAATTAAGAAGAGTTTCCATTGCCCAAAGAAAACCAAAATTTTCATGAAACTATTTTTGATTGGATTGCATCTTTTTTTTATTTTTTTTTATTTTTTTATCTATCTATCTAGAGCAAAAACATATATGTTTTAGAGTTGGAAGTTTCAGTACTTTGGATAGTTGTGGGTGTGTCATGGAAAACTTTGGCATGTTGAGAGCATTTAGATCCCTTATTTTTGTGAGCTTGTTTTTGGACTTCGGCCATTACCAAATAGATAGAGTAAAGAAGAAGAAGAAAGAAAGAGATAAAAAGAACCAGAAAAAATCTCTTTGGACTTCCTTCTCTTTTTCTGTTAGTTTTCTTTAATTACCCTTGCCCTAAATGTCATGTACAGCTAATGTGGGACGAAAAATAGATGGAAATCAACTGCATTAAAGGTTCAATGATAAAGGCCAAGAAATAGTAACTTTAGGGTGTTTAGTGACATTTTTTTGTTTCATTTAAATGCCACAATGCAAATTCATGCAAAGTTTAGGAGACATTTGCACTAATAAGTCTAAATGTTACTATTTAGACCAAAATGGATACAAACATGAATCTCCAAGAATTTCTTTGGAATCTTGGATCAAATAACTCTAAATCCCCAATTTTGAGTCATCTTCTTCAATTTCCCAACCAAGAAATCACCATTCAAGAAAAGAGAAAGAGGAAAACAACAATTTGTTAACGAGGTTCAGCCAATTGTTACATGTGTCCCCAAATTCTTCTTCATTCATTCACATTCTTTGATTACAAGAGGAATTTCTTACAAAAATCTCTCATGGAGGTTACGGATTCTAACTCTCTTTCTATGATTTTGGGGGACTTTCTCTCTAGATACAATCTCTCTAGAAAATGTAATATGAAGTTTTTCTCTATAATCTGATCCTAGTCCCCTTACAAATGAGCCTATATGCTCTATTTATATAGAATATTCCCCTTATTATATCAATGACCAACTTAATAACTCACATGCTTACACTGAAAACATTCTTCTCTAACTAACAAAATGACATCCTATTTCAACAGAAATTGGTTATGACTATGGTAAATTGATCTCTTACTAATTGTAGCCCCAGAAGTTAGCTTTCCAATGTGATAAGAATCACCTTAATTGGAGGTCTACAGCTTGAGATATCTTCAAAATACTGAAGTATGTTCGGTTGACTTGAAACTTTTTCAATTTTGTTGATGCTTTTGCTACTTCTGTTTCTAATGCTCCTGATTGAGTAACTGAGACAAACCTTCTGATGTTATTTCTTCTACTGGGTGTGCTCTTGATGGGAAATTTACTGAGGCTAACCTAGCTGACTCCAACCTTACTGATTCCAAGCCTACTGACTCTATATCTTCTCTTCCTAAAACCTTTCCCGCCCTTTTCTTTATAGAAACATTTGAATGATCGCACCATTTTATGGCCGACAGTGTCAATTTCTTTAATTTTGTTTGTCTATGTGGGTAGAACAAAATTCTTCCCTCCAATTCCCCCTTTTTATTTGTGTTATTAAGCATTAATAACGGAAATAAAACAATTATAAATGGTTCTAAGCTTCTAACTTTAAGAAATTTCTTCTTTTCTTTGGTTTTATTCTTTTATGCTAATTGTAGCTTTTCAAGTTGGTAATTGTTCTTCTTCCCTCTTGCACACTTTAGTGTGACTCCACTTTGTTTATGATCTTTTTTTTTTTTTTTTTTTGCCTCATGTCATGCTTTTGCTATTCTTTATGTGGTGCTCTTTCTTTCAAATAGGTATGAATGAAAGCGATTGTTGCATTCTTATTCTTCTTTTGTATGTTATCCTCGACTTCAACGTTATCAAAAACTCAAACGTTGAAATCTTTTGCTTTCCATGTCATCATGGTAATTGTCAAATCAGGAGGGATTGATTGTCTTGACTCCCCCCTTATGCAGACCTTCTTGCTTTCAATCCTTCTGTTGCTGATCCTTCTATATGCAATCTTCCTGCAAGCAACTCTACTACATAGAATCTTTTTGATCCATTCTCAAGCGAATGTTTTGATTTTTATGGGTCTTCCCCCTGGCACAATTCCTCCTATTGGTTGGTTTCTATGCAAGATGGAGAAATCTTCTCCACCAAATCCTTTGCCAATCTACTAAATTTGATTTTTTTTGTTTAGCTTTAATTCATGAACTAATATTTTCATCAGGACAAATTTTCTTTTGTAGCAAATATCATTAAATGTATTGTTGAATCAAGAATTTCATTCAAGGGTTCCATTATTTTTGTTTTGATGATTCCAAACATTGAGGGAAAAATAATATTGATATATTTTTACTCTATGTGAAAAATATTTTTATCATTAAAAAGTTACTTTCACGTTTTTATCTCAGTTAATATTTTCACCGAAGTAACTTGTTCAGCATTATGATTATATACTTT
>WUAT03396549.1:0-10208 GCA_010015005.3 Ulmus americana
AACTAAAAAATAAAATTATAACAAAATTTCAGTAATCAAAATAATAACAAATTACTATTTTTCAAAAAACTCATATAGACAATTAAAAAAACTAAATAAAAATACCTTACAAACCTCTGCGAAATCGCTTGGGAAGCTTGAATGGGAGAGAAAAGAAAGAGGGAGGCGAAATGGGAAAGAGAAATGGGGAAGAAGAAGGCTTGCTGTGATTTTTAGTGCAGGATCTATAGCGACGACAAATGTCGTCGCTATAGGTTAAAAAAGTCGCCGCTATAGGCTATCGTAAATATTTTGACTTAAAAATAGCGCTAAAAATTCCCGCCTAAAATTTGGGACTTATAGAGGTGACATGGTTGTCGTTATAAGTAAACATGTTATTGTTATAGACTATCTAAAAAATTTCCACTTAAAATAAGCGCTAAAAAATTCTCGCCTAAAATTTAGGACCTATAGGGACGACATTTGTCGTCGCTATAAGTATTCTAAAATATTTTGACTTCAAAACAATGCTAAAAAAACCCACCTAAAATTTTGGGACTTATAACAACGACATATGTCGTCGCTATAGCGTTCTCGAAAAAAAAAGCATTTGCGCCAAATATTTTTTGCGAAATAGGAGAATCTATAGGGGCGACATTTTAGCGACGACATGAGTTGTCGCTATAGGCTCAATCTATAGAAAAGACATTAGATGTCGTCGCTATAGATTGAATCTATAGATGTTGTTGCTAAAATGTCGCTCTTATAAATCTTTTTTGCTGTAGTGTATTTTAAAATATTTTTGAATTATAAAATCCCAACAACCCAAAACTATATCATCAAGAGTCCAAACTTTCATATGGAAAGCGAAAGGAGTTAGTATTGCTCTATTATTTTTTACTAAAGAAGGCTCTTAAAAAGGGTTTTCTTTTTGTGCAATCTTTATATGTGTCATCATATGCATATATGCATTGCCAATATTGGGAAAAAAGTCACACGCTATACTCTCATTAATAATTAATTGATTGTAATAATTCAAACCTCATCCCTCAAGGAATTCTCTTTTAATTAAATAATCATATGGCTTTTTTAAGAATTTATAGAATTTAGTTACAAAAAATAAATCCTAATTATTAACCGTGTTATATTCTCTAAATTGTGATTAAATAATAATCAATATTTTAAATTCTAATAATGCATGAAAATAGTACCTATACAAACCCACATGCATAAAGTGGGAGTCAACTAACAATGATCAACATATACATATGTATCATTTTTATGAACACAAGATATTAAATCCAACCGGCATACTTGTCCTCCATGTCCAAGATATACACACATATATAGACCAAAATAAAATTATACTTTTTTAATAAATATTCTATATAATAAACTCCAATATTAAGGAAGTGGAGAAGTAGTAGTGTACTAGTATGTAGTGGGATAAGTGTTAAGATGATCATACAAGAAAGAATAGAAGCCAAAGATTAAGCAAGGTAAAGAATAAGATGAAACCCACGTTAGTTCACCAACCAAAATCCCAAAAAATGGACCAAAATTATATATATATATATAAAAGTTTATATACATATATATTATAATGAGATATAGTTTGATGCTTTACTTTGTGTCACTAACTATTGATGACGTGCCCCTCACAACCCCTTTCTTCCCCCATAAATCCTCCACGCCAAGAATCTCCCTTCTCTTCTCCACATCTCATTTTTGCTTCACTCAATCTACTACACATTTAGAGGCAACCCTTACAATAAGGGCACCATCCAAATATATATATATATATATATTATTTTATTATATGGTTTTTGCTTAGCTATTCACTTCATTTGTACCAAATATAACATCCCACTTAGCCGCAACTAACGTAGCTAAGTTTGAACTTGGCTAATTACCTAATTTTCATGTAAGCAACCATAATAGAATACATTATCATGTTTTGTGAACAATTTAATTATTATTTAAAATTGGTTTCATACTTGATATATATTAAGGTTTGAACATATATCCTATACGTGTTAGAATCAACGGATTGATTTGGAAAATAAGATTACAAATTTAATTTACTGCAAAGTATAATTTTTTGATTATCATTAGATCTATCTATGACAACCTTGAAGGATAAGAAATTTTTATCTATATATATATATTTATATAATATGATATTTTGGTTGTTCCATCGTTGTTATTGTTGTTATTACCCAATCATGGAAGATATGAATATCATGTGTTGCAGGAGAGTGATAAAAATTTCATTTATATTGTAATAAAAGTCAATTTGTTGATAATGGATCTCCAAGATGGGATATAATAAACTAAAAATTCACATTGTAAGAAATGATATGGATGTTTCCAAATTGGATACATTTAAATTAATTCATAATATTTTAATTAAAAAAAAAAACAAACAAGAAACTAGCCTCTTGCATGATAGATAGAGATATACCCCGGCCCTCCGCAAAAGATAGAACAATCAAGTCATAACTGCCTTGGAAAATTAAAACTCTTTATATATATTTAACAAGTAGTGTGAGTGATTGTTCTTCTTGCTATGTGTAATAATTTTGTGGGTTTTACCAAACCTAATGATTGGATAGAGTTATATATAAGATTTTTAATCAAATAATTGGATCATATAGTCGGCGTGATTTTTGGGTTGTTGTCCATATGCAGAAGTGATTAGTGTGTATAATATGAAGTGGGGGTGGGTCAACTGCACATGAACTGCTTGATTAAGCCCTCATCTTTCCAATGCAAAATTCCAAACCCCATTTATTATTTTATTCAAAAAAATATCAAATATACCCACCTCACACATCTCACAAAAACTCTCATTACACTCCACCCTACAAAAAGTTCTCAAACCTTGTGATGGATTTAAAATTTACAAAGAAAAAAAAAAGTACAAATATAGTATAAAAGAAATAACCTTAATTTATCTGGTGTATAATTTAATTATTGTAGCTGTTTTCAGAATTTGAATTTGAAATCTCTCTCGATCTTATCTTCTCACTTCAAATCGGCTAGTATATACTTTTTAATCTTTTTTTACCAAAATAGACGGTAAATTGAAAAGTAATTAAAAACACAAGTAATTAAGAAGAACAAAAAGGAAAAAATGAAAAATTAGTACAATTGAAATAGTATAAACTAAATAATCTTTATTAGTATACGATTTAAATATTACTGTCTAACTAACTCAGTGTTGCTTTCAGGATTTGAGTCTCAAATTTTATACCCGGTGTACTTTTTAAATTCATTACCAAATAGACTGTAAATTTAAGAGTAATAAAAAACATAAGCAAAAAAAAAAAAGGGTGGAAAAAAAAAAAAACAAAAAGTGAAGGTAGGATTAGGAAGGAGAGAAAAAAAGGGTACAAATTCTGTGGTTCCAGGCTTGCAAACCAATCCTCCAGAAAGGAATCGTTGGAAGAAAGTAATGGGGGGTTTGCTTCAAAGCCAACCGAATCTCACTATTTTCCTCACCTCTCCTCATACTTAAATTGCATCTTATTACTTCCCTTCTTTCTATACACACCTGGATTTCTCATATATTTATATATATATACTTACATAAATATAACTTCCAAGCTTAGAAAACGTCCAACTCTTAGTCTGGCAAAAGCAAAAAAGCCAATTCACGATTACTACTATTCACGAGAAGGGGAAAGCTTTTTTAGAAACAAAACCAGTTTCTCTATTAACTTAAAACCCCTCCTCATCTCTCTTCTTATTAATTATCACCTTTTTCTTATTTTGTGAATGGAAGCTCAAGAAGAAGCTATTATGGAGACTAGGGAAACTACTCATCAGATCATCAAAGGGAAGAGAACCAAGCGTCCGAGGCCACTCTCTCCGCTAGCTTTAACCATGGCGGCCGCCTCTAGCTCCTCTTCTAGCGTGGCTTCGCCGACCACCTCGGCCGGATTCGAAATGAACACAGAAGAAGAGGAAGATATGGCCAATTGTTTGATTCTTTTGGCTCAAGGTCAACACGATCATCATCATCACCATCACCATCACCGAGGCCGGAAAACCCTAGAGCCGCTGGCCACGGCGGCCGCGAATAATGTCCATCAGTGCAAAACATGTAACCGGAGTTTTGCTTCGTTTCAAGCCCTAGGTGGACATAGAGCTAGTCACAAGAAGCCAAAGGCTAATAACAATGTGGATGACAAGAAAATGTTGTCGTTTGTTGAGGAAGAACAAAGGAATCTTCATGATCAATTCCTCAATAATACAACCCTCTCTTTGCAGGTTTCCAATAGGGGTTTGAGTTCTAGCGGTACCAATAACAAGTCTAAAGTTCACGAGTGTTCGATTTGTGGCGCGGAGTTTAGCTCCGGTCAGGCCTTGGGAGGCCATATGAGGAGGCATAGAACGCTTACGAGCGCGCCGACGACGACAACGGCGGCGGCGGCGACAAATTTGAGTGTTGGAAAGGCAAGAAATATTTTGGAATTAGATCTTAATCTTCCGGCGCCGGAAGATGATCGCCGGGAAACCAAGTTTCCTTTTGCAGCCAAGGAACAAGTTATTGTCTTCTCAACCTCACCTCTTGTGGATTGCCATTACTAAATTAATGTTCATCTTAATTTGTTGATTAACATTTATAATCTCTACACATTAATTGTTAATTCTTTACATTCTTTTCTTCAAATAATTGAAATCAATTAAATTCTTTGGAAGAAAAAATTGTGAAATTACTTGTTTTTTATTTATTTTTATTTTTAGTTTCTTTGCTTCTACTTGTACAATTTAGTATATTCTTTTTTGAGAGAAAGAAAAAGAGAAAGAGAAGCTTAAGGGGTTTTAATTCTTTCTATATTGGATACCATAACCGAAAGTGGTGGATTAGGTTCTCTAGCTTGTTTGGATTAGGTTCTCTAGATTGTTTGGTTTGCAAGAAAGCTAAAAGCTCTCTCTTTCTGTGTTTATGTCTTTTTCATATAACTGACAAAGAAATTAAAACGGATGGCAAAGGAAAAACTCAGTGCCTAACTGCCCTTCTTTCATGGATCGATCCAACTTTTAAATTTATTTAGAAAAGTGATTCACACATCCACTCTTATTGTCCATCCATCAATATTTCCCATTTTTCTAAATTTAATTTAGTAAATTCATGCAAGTATTGAGAGTATATTCTATATTGGGAAATTGTATTTGGGTACTCTATAGTTTGTGATTTGAACAAAAATGTCCCCAATTTCAACAAATTATTTTTAAAAGTCTCTTATTTGGGTTTATTTATGGGGGAACTACAGGAATGCCCCTAAAATGAGGCATCAAAACATTTATACCCTTGTTTTACCTTCACTACATATGTACCACTTTTTTTTTTTATACTTATTTTAATCCTCTATTAAATGAAAAATTACAAAGAAATTTATAGATTAAGATAAATAACTCTGAATATGGAAGGATAAAAAAATATTTTACACTAAAAAATAGGGTATAAATATTATGAGTTTTAAAATAGTGTGCAAATGTAATTGGTTAGGAAAAAGAGGGTATAGGGTGTAATTTCCTCTTTATTTATCGCTCTCCAATTGGTCTCGTGGTACTAGAACCAAAACGATTAATGACTAATACCTCAAAAAATAGATTACCAAACTTTTTTTATCTCTTTCATTAATTCTATTAAAACATAAAATTTTATTGAAAATTGTCTAGATACATTATATTACTTTTATCTAACTGCTTTGTAAATAGTCATCTAAGAATATGTAGAGCTATCTTAGTAAAATGTAATTAGCATTCATTGTATTTGCTACGATTTAGAATGACTTTCCTATTCTTTTTCTATACAAACTTGTAATCTCCCAAAATAATCATATTGGGAATTATACATATAATCTTTTCCATTCATACTTTTCTTCCCCCTTCTCTAAATTTTACATGGTATCAGAACAAGATCTTTGAATATTATTATTTTTTCGCTGCAACTATGGGAGAAAATACCAAAATTTGTTACCGATCTCAAGACAAAGCACTAGAGACTAAGATTTCTGCCTATCAACCTCATGACGAAGCACAAAAGACTATGATTGCTACCTTCATAAATGAAGAATGTGATCGACTCATAGCTCTCCTTTGCAAAGAGTCCGGTAAATGTGATCGACTTATTGCTCTCATTTGCAAAGAGTCTAGTAACCCTAAACCTTCTTCTAATAGCAAAAATATGATGTCATCTCCTGTATACACAAACAATAGATGGATTATGGACAGTGGTGCTATCGACCATATATCAAAAAATTCCCCAATATTTGATGGTAGCAATCCCAAACACAATTTTGTTGAATTACCCAATGGAGGGAAAACCAAAATTGATTCGGTTGGAACTATGAAATTATCTAATGACTTAACTATCAAAGATGTGCTTTGTGTTCATGAATTTAAAGTCAATTTGCTTTCTACTAGAAAACTCACACGAGCTTTGGGTTGTAGTGTGATATTTTACCCTGATTATTGTGTGGTATAGAATTTAACTACGAAGAAGATAATTGGTGAAGGCAAGCAGTGCAATGGTTTGTACTATCTTTTGGCAAACCAAAGTACACACCAAGTCAATAACATCTGTCATGCTCCCAAGCTTTGGAATCAACATCTCGAACACCCATCATGCTCCTCACTCCAAGTAATATCCCAAAATAACCTAGAAGTCTCTCTTGTTTTTCATGATGTTTGTAATGTATGTTCCCTTTCTAAACAAACAAGATTGTCTTTCCCAAATACTGTTATTTCTAGCACCAAACTTTTTGAGCTAATTCATTGTGACATTTTGGGGACACATAAGATTTTTTTGTATAATGGTCTAGTTATTTTCTGACAATTTTTGATGATTTTTTCCCATTATACTTGGCTTTTCCTTATGCGACAAAAATCCAAAACCCAATCAAACATAACAACCTTTTTTGCTTAGGGTAGAAATCATTTTAACTGTGATATCAAGTTTTTGCGAACTGAGAATGGGGGGAATTTCTTTAATTATAATCATACTTTAATGAACATGGAATCACCTTTCAACGATCTTACACTTATTGAACGGGGTCGTGGAGTGAAAACATCGTCACTTATTGAATGAGGCTTGTGCACTCTGTTTTCAAGCCCATCTACTTTTGAAATTTTCGAGGGACATGTCCTAACTGCTTGTTATTTCATAAATATTTTTCCCTCACAAATTATATCCAAGAAAACTCCATATGAAAGACTCTACAAAAAGCCACTCTCATGCTCTCACCTTCGAGTCTATGGATACTTGTCTTATGCAACCAATCTCACCACCTCCCACAAATTCGACACCTATGCACGACATTGTTTGTTTTTAGGATATCCACCAAGCCAGAAAGCGTATCGTGTTTATGACTTAGAAAAAAAGACCATGTTTACCTCTCGGGATGTCATTTTTTATGAAAAAATCTTTCCATATTCTACCATAGCACATTCTGAGCCATATAACCTACCACTGTTTCCCTTACCCTCATAATACTTCTATGATGAACCCACATCTTCATCCTATCCCACAATATCACCAAAAGAACCTGAAAAGGTGCATCCTAAGACTTCCGGGCACCTAGAACCACAAGGCTAGTGGCTCAAACTTGGTTCTGAACCCAAATCAGATCC
Source organism: Ulmus americana (assembly GCA_010015005.3). Lineage (NCBI taxonomy): Eukaryota > Viridiplantae > Streptophyta > Magnoliopsida > Rosales > Ulmaceae > Ulmus > Ulmus americana. The sequence goes on from WUAT03396549.1 coordinate 7,624, forward strand.
CCATACCAATGATCGGGCACCCAGACCTCCTTAACCAAGTAACCAGACCTCGACAGAAACAAATATCCTTGCACTAGAAAACGCCCTTTTACCAATCCTCCTGAACTATCCGACCTCCTATTCACCTTCAAAACTATGAACTCAACCTTACTTTGCCTGCTCAGCCCTCATCTTTTCTAGTTAAATCAAGCACTATCCATCTATTATCAAGATATGTGTCTTATTGCAATCTTTCATTTGCTCACCACACCTTCATCAATACAATTTCTCACCATTCGAACCAGAGACATATGATCAGGCTTGTCAGGATCCCAAGTGGGTTACAGTTATGGAGGCCAAAATTCGGGCTCTTAAGGCTAATCACACTTCGTCTATGGTCCCTCTTACTCCAAGTTACCATCCTATTGGGTGCAAATGGGTGCATAAGATCAAATATAACTCCAATGGCACTATTGAACTGTACAAAGCCAGATTTGTTACAAAAGGCTTCACTTAACACAAAGGTATAGACTACACTGAAACCTTTGCTCTCGTTGCCAAACTCACCACTCTTCGTTGTCTTCTTGCTCTTGCCTCAATTCGTGGTTGGAACCTTCATCAAATGGATGTTTAAAATGTCTTTCTTCATGGGGATCTCACTGAGGAAGTCTATATGCAACTCCCACCAGGTTCTTGTTGACAGGGGGAGACACTTGTATGTCAACTTCACAAATCTCTCTATGGCCTCAAGCATCAAGATCATGGTCAAAACCACTTATATGGCAACCGAAGACCAAATTGTTAACATCTTCATAAAAGCCTTGAGCCAAGACCCATTTCATATCTTTCTTCACAAGTTGGATGCTCTTGATATTCACATTACAACTTGAGGGGGAGTATTCAAGATTATCTAGTTTCATTGTATATTTAGATTCATTGTTTGCTTTGTGAATAGTTATCTTAAGAATGGATAAAGCCATCTAGGATAATGAAAAGTCATCATGTGATTCAATGTATTTGCTAGGATTTAGAATGTCCTTTTCTATTCTTTTCCTATATATACTAGTAACCTCCCTCAATAATATTCATTGAGAATTATACAGATAATTTGTTGTCTCTCCATATTCTCTTTCTTCTCCCCTCTCTAAATTTAACATGTTTGTGAATTCTTGATACAAATTGTAATTGTAAATGTAATTTATTCAACGAATTAAATTCAAAAATCCAACAAATCACAAACACTCAACATTTGTCCACATATTATATAAACCCCAAGAAATTTAGATTCCTGTAAATTTTAAGTTTGTACTAATAGTAATTTAATGGACAATAATTATTGTCTAATTATAGTATTAAGTTAATAAAATCATTTTGGTAGGCACATGTAAATAGATAAATGGGCTTACTATTTAATGATAGAATATTGGGCTCAAGTCCAATTCATAAATAGTCCCAAAATTGGACCTAGCTCATTGATTTCAAACCCATTTATGAAAAGGCCCAAATATTAAATAAAATAAAATAAAAAATTTCTTCTCGTTGGATTCGTTTATTAAAAAAAAAAAAGAATTAATAAATTAAAACCATGGATTCGATTGTCTATATGGCCTTCCATTGAACAGTCCAAATAATGATGAAATATGATGATAATGTTGGGATGATTTTGTCTCCCACAAACAGGAAACTTCCTCCATTAACGGAGATGAATAGTTCCATCACTTAGGCTATAAATAGCCTTAATCTCTTTACCTTGATGCATTGAAGCAAGCAAGAGGAGTTTCTCTTAAATAGCTAGAAAGGAGGCAATAGCAGCAACAATGGTAGCAGCGACACCAACTGGAGAAGGAAGCTTCGGCAATAATCGGTAAGCCGAAAACTACAACACTTCCTTTCTTTTAGATTAGTTTTGTTAAGCAAATAGAGTGGGTAGTTATAGATATAAATTAGAGAGTAAGTTTATGTGAGAGAGAGGCTTAAACATGGGCTAACCTTGTTGGAAACCAACAAATAATGAAAAATCGAAAACAAGCATTCGGCCATGGTGGAGCTTGTTTTAGATGTACCCACTGGCGAAGGTACCCACCATTGAGATTGGAACGACGAAATGAAGATGATGATTGCGTCAGCAAAGCAGTTTGAGGTGGCAGCAGTAGGCTGGATGGTAATGCTCAGCAACCTTCCATACACGAGCTTGCATGGCTGGCTCTGCCTCTCAACACACGAACAGGCCGACGGAACTCCGGGGGTGAGTAGCAAGTGACCAGACCGGCATAGTGTAGCTCCAGCAGGCGGACGACGTCAGAGAAGGCAGTGGCACTGCTCTGGGCTACTCCTCACGCGAAGACATGCCGAGCCACTACTCGGCATTTCAGCCATGAGCAATAACAGACGATGCCGACCAGGCGGAGGCAGACGACGATTGGGAGGAGGCTGGTGACTCCAATGAACTGAGGGCGATGGTGGTGGTGTGGATTCTGGTGAGTCTCGGTCGAAGGTGCGGAAAGAAGATGATGAATAGGATAGTAATGGTTTTGGTGTTATAAGCTTTGAGTCTAGGTGTCATTTTTATTAAAAAAAAAAAAAAAAAAAAAAGATAATAATTATAA